>PVYJ01003847.1:27702-51313 GCA_002995095.1 Rhizopogon sp. AM-2018a | reverse complement strand
GGGAGAAATACAACCCTACAAGGATGAGTGCGTGTTGCAGTCCTTTTATGCCGTGTTGAAATTGTCAACTTCTTACGTACAGCAATGCATGGAGGACTACATCTGAAGAGAAACGCTACGACGAAAGAATGGCAATGGAAGACCCAGAGATCACGTATCAGAGCATTCGTCGTGCCGCAGAGGTCCATCGACAGGTTCGACAAAGTGCAAGGAAATACATACGTCCTGGTATGACTATGACCGAAATCGCGAACTTGATCGAAGATGGTAGCCGTGCGCTTGTTGAGGAAAATGGATTGGAGTCCGGCATTGGTTTTCCGACTGGACTCAGCTTGAATCACTGCGCTGCTCATTATACGCCAAACGCTGGGGACACCAATGGTGCGTATGCGCTTACTGGATGAATTCGCTGCTTATGGATGATCAGTTCTTCAGAGCGGTGATGTTTTGAAGATCGACATAGGCGTGCACGTGAAAGGACGCATAGTCGATTCTGCTTTCACGCTTAATTTTGAGCCCACTTACGATAAGCTTATTGAAGCTGTTAAGGCTGCCACTGATACTGGAATTAGGGTGAGCCGAGTCCAGCTTTATATTTTGACTCCAAGTTACAGGCAACGTATATAATTAGGAATCCGGTATTGATGTGCGCTTGGGCGAAGTTGGAGGCGCCATCCAAGAGACTATGGAGTCATACGAGGTTGAGGTCAATGGAAAAATATATCCGGGTATTCATCTTTCCTCTGGTATTTTGGATTCATCATTTTGACACATCTTCAGTGAAGTCAATAGAAAACCTTAGTGGGCATTCTATAGGTCTTTACCAGATACACGGTGGTAAATCGGTTCAACTCGTGAAGAACGATGATCAAACGAAGATGGAGGAGGGCGAGTATTTCGCGGTTGAAACCTTCGGTTCAACGGGTCGGGGACGTGTGGTGGAGAGCGTAAGCTTGGTTTAAGGCAGATTAATTCATCTGTAGCTGATCTCAGTGACAGGGCGAATGCTCGCATTACGCAAAGATTATCGACGCTCCCCACGTCCCCCTCAGGTGAGTTGCTTTTATTCCTGCATCTTGACAAATTTTGACATTTATACGATGCAAGACTAACCTCTGCTAAGTCACTGCTAAAGTCGATCACTCATAACTTCGGAACTCTCCCATTTTGCCGACGTTACTTGGATCGCGTTGGTGAAAGTAAATATCTACTGGCGGTAGGTCACGCGACTTGATAGGCGACCCATCGTATTAATTGTTCCAACCTCAGCTTAACCATCTAGTGCAACAAGGAATTGTTCAAGACTATCCACCCCTCTGCGATGCTAGGGGCTCCATGACCGCGCAATTCGTACGCCTTCTAAATTACTTTCCTCGAAGATCGGTCACTTATAATCACTTATAGGAGCATACAATCCTTCTTCGACCCACCGTTAAAGAGGTTATTAGTCGAGGAGATGACTATTAGAGTGGAATACTACGGTCATGGAGATTTTTCTGTGGTCCTTATTACCTTGCAAGGTCATATGCCAATGATGTTTTAGTCACGGCTAAAAGGCATCACGTAATGCCTATTACGATGGTCACTTTTGAACCTCTAGCTTTCAGTCAATCCATCGACTCATCGTAAAACATCTCCCAGGTGCAAGTACATGACAGTGCCAGGAAGCAAGGTCCCAGCATATTCCTTAAATGATTGTGATTCCCCCCACATCCCCAATCACGTGGCAATGATCGGATCATCGTGATCGAAACTTTAATTCGGTCACGGTGTAATTGGAGCTGCTCGTCGGAATATGCGGTTGATGAATAACACAGCGAACGCTCATGTCGCCAGCACATGTACAATCCATCTGAACATTCAGTTCGTCATACTCACGAATTGCACTCATCCACCACCCTCAGTTTGTTTGACCAATTCCTGAAGTTATAGTGTTGTCCGGTGAAGATGTTTCGGGATTCATTACGACTTCTATATGATGGATCCAACGCTACTTCTCCGGTGGTGGCAACTAAACCATCAATCGTAACTCTTCTGCGGGATTATGACTGCCCCGGTGTCCTCCCGGCGTCTGCCCGAATTGACCGGAATCTCAAAGCAACAAATGGTTTCACTGTGAAGGTTTGGGATGCATGGAAATATCCCGTCTTCGCATTCAACAGAGGTAAGCATCGAGTGCGTTCAACTTCTTGCAACCTAGGCGTTGACATCGTGCATTCAGCATCATCTCTCGCTCTTGATGTTATATCTCATCACGTGTGGGGCCCACGCAGAAAATCATGGGGTATTGAGATGACTATCATTACCAGTCTTATGCGAGATGTTTCGAGGCATTCTGCATTGGCCGACATTGTGAGTGCCGTTCATGTTGTCCGCGATTTTGGTAATGACAAGGTTCATAGGCTATGGTTCGCAAGGCAATGGACATTGGAGGGCTAGTCCCCTTGCCCTCAGATGCTCTAGTCACTCCAGTGACCTTCCGTGTGTCTAAGCTCAACCTCCGTGGCATACTGGAGACCTTGGACGCAATGGAAGATGGAACCCGTGAACTTTCTGGGGAGTGGATAATTGGGAAGAAACTCTGGCAATCTTTGCAATCAGATTACAAGTCTACCCACCAACCGGTCCCATATATGGAGGAAAAAATTGACTACGATCTTCGAAAAGGACAATCCCGAGTCATACTCTACATCCACGGTGGTGAGTTCCATACGCTTTCCTGTACAGTATGGCCTCTGATTTTGTTTTCAGGAGCATATTATTCGTCTAGTGCGGCAGCGCAAAGGATGCTGACCATACCGTTGTCCAAATATTCCAATGCACGCGTATTTGGTGAGTTTCCTGATCACGGTTCGCGCCTACATACCTCATCAGAATCCAAGCTGTCGATTATCGTCTCGCTCCGGAAATAGTTTTTCCTGGCCAGCTGCATGACGTAGTTAGCACCTACTTCCGCCTGACAGATGACTTGCTAGTGCCGCCAGAAAATCTAGTTGTAGCTGGCGATAGTGCGGGCGGCGCACTATGCCTCGCACTCCTGCTCTATTTACGAGACAACGGGTACACTCTTCCGGGCGGCGCAATATTATTTTCACCTTGGGTCGGTAGGTACAGATGACTCGCGTTTACTGCATTCTCTGAGACATAAAGACAGACTTGACCCTAAGCTGCGAATCATGGGATACTAATGCCGGCTACGATATTATTCCTACGCCCGGTCCAAACGCTCACTTACACCCCGTTGTGATGTATCTAGGCGATGGACTCGAGCAGTACATCACTCACCCATACGCTAGCCCACTGTTTGGCAAGTTCGATGGACTACCGCCCATGCTTATACAATGTGGCGACGCCGAGGTTCTGTATGATGAGATTGTGCTTCTCTCACACAAAGCTTCACTGGCCGGCGTTCAGGTTCAGTTGGAGACCTATGAGGATGCTGTGAGTTCAAGCTAATCTTCTCGTTTACTCTACTCATCACTACTCTCTCAAGGTTCATGTTTTCCAGGCATTCCCTTTTTTGAACGTTGCGACGACTGCCTTCTTGTCGTGTCGTGAATTCGTGCGGCACAGATTAGCTCATATCCAACGTCGCATGCCTCAGGTTTTGGATAACGTCACCGAGTCTTGCCTCGAGAACGATACGGATAACGATAACGTCCGAGTTGTCCGAGGCGATGGTGTGGAGACTAACTCAGGATGGCAAGAAGTTCAAGACCACATGGCTCGAGAAGTTGATGATGCCTGTTACGAAGAACAGCTGAGTCCAAGAGTGCCTCCAAGCTGGGGTTGTACTTGGCTGGATTTGGCGCCAACTCCTAATTCCAGCAGTAGCGAATTAGAACCTACTACGCCTTGTGTCCCCGATGCATCTCGAGTTCTCCGGCATGCGGCGTCTTCCCCTGCACTTCGCCGAATGCAGTCCGCTTTCTCTGCTTTCTCAGATAGATCAGTAGTCCCCCAGTCTCTGGAGGAGTTGCCTACTCGTCGCAAAAATTTCACATTATCACCAACACCGACTCACCCTTCATCTCCCTACAAATCCCCACATCCAAGCATCAGTCTCTCTAATATCCCTTTCACAAAATCTTGGGCCGTTATGACACCCGTTGCCCCGACTACCTACTTGGTATAGCTCTCTTCCATCCAGATACATGTAGCAAATAGTCCATTCCATTCCTACCTACGTAACAATACTCTATTCTGTACCGACCTTGGAAGTCTCTGTCGGGCTTTAGGACGACAACTTGTCCAGTCACAAATAGTAAATAATCCATGAAGTAAATAGTCCATAGTACGAGGTACACAAATAACGACGTGCTCTACATACAATATCAGTACCGGGGTGGTTGCATTGCTAGGGCCGTCTCATAAAGCTCGAGCTCTTCTATAACATTCTGTAAGGCTTTCCGCTCCCAGTTACCAAAAATAAAGCCCTCGTAAAGCTTAGTCGTGGCCAGCCACGATAGGTAAATGACAAATAGCACGAAGACTGGATTGAGCCAGGGAAGAACAACCCACGCGGATCCAATGATCAGAACAATCAACAGCAAGATGCTCGACCCAAAGATAGTCAATTCCTTGCGAGAACGTTGTAGCGACATCCTGTAGGATATGTTCAAGGCGCCCATCATCTCGGTTATGGTACCCGATGAGAGTTCAGAGGGAGTGTCGGACCACGCTGCTGATGCGTCCTTCAGTGACGCCATATCATCCTCAACATCCGCCTGGGTGTCAATGACTAAGGTCGCCTCGACACCAAAGTGATCAGAGTACGAGCATGAGTTGCCGGGGATGGAATTAGTGAAGACAACCTGGCTATCTCGGCATGTCAATCGGGGTAAGTGATTGTTGGTCGCGCTAGGGATGGGATGCCGGAACAAGATATAATCAAGGCGTTTGCCTTGATATTTCCGAACAATCGGTGAGGAAGAAGGTGCTGAGTCACGGTATGAGTTAAGAGGAGAATCAGCAGTGACTCCATAATTGACGACACCCTCTATGGGTGTCAACATCCCAGAGGGAGGGGGTATGTGGGTATGGGAAGCTGCCCACGAGTCAACTAGCCCGGTATGATTCAGGACGACATTCATCTGAAGACTCGTTGGAATGCTATTAAAATCACCCAGCTATTTGTGCATCAGCGATGTTTGAGAGGATTTGAAGGCTAAAGAGAACTCACGGCAATGACATACCGCCCCATTTCAGCGGCTTGCCGTGTGACTTTCGCAAACTCCCAAGCATTTACAAGGCGATACGTCCTGTTGTACTCAGGACCTTCTTCTCCGCCCTTGGCACAGAACTTGTGTGTGTGTTAGCACAAAGAGAGACCAAGTGTGGTAGTGGGCTTACATGCGTGACAAAAAGTTGGATCTGTCCAAGAACAGGGTGCATAATCGTCACGCTCCCAGTTCCTTTTCCCACAAACCAGTCTCCTCCAAAGACGTCAGTGGGTTCGCCAGTGAGTGAGTATGGTGTCATGCTGGTGGAAATGATAGGCCACTTTGTGAGAATAGCAAGTCCAGCACCGAGAGCACCACTAAGATAGCGTGAGTGATGCACCCACCACAGAAGAAACATAGAATACCTATGGAACATTTTTGCGTAGGGCAAACGAGGAGCGACACTCTGCCGGATTTGATTATAGTCCGCCTCGACCCATATTTCTTGGAGAGCAATGATGTCGTAGTCTGAGTGGGCGAGAGCACTAGCTATTGCTGGAATTCGTTCATGCCGATCTTTGGAAACATACTTCAAGCCCCTACATCACGCATGTAATCAGCCCCACCGCGTTTGCAGAGATAACTAACGTACCAGCAGTTGAGGCTAACGGCTCGAATTTGGTCTGCCATGATGGTGGTGGGAGGTAACCTCCGTGGGCTAGCTGCGGGCGCGATCTACTACAAATTTATAGGTTAAATAGGACACGATGGTAGTGATGGTAGCAATGCAGTACCGGTATACCCGGACGTTGGGTACTTATAGTCATGAAGTTGGGAGTCCCGGGAGTTGTTTTCCTCTGGGAAGTGTTTGTTTTCAACTCCGCTTCCGGAGGTGATTTTGCTTGCCCAATACATGCATACGCTCCACACGCCGGAACAAGCTAGCAGGCCCGCAGTAATTTACCAGAATAGGGATCACCAAGGCTCATAAGTATACTGGAGAGTTCTGAGTTTCGATGCGAGAGGACTGGTCCAAACAGCTCTCAGAGATTTCTGAATGGGAAAATTTCTTCTCTTGTCGCTGACTCCGCCCTTCAGTGTTAGGATTAAGCTGATATCGACTCATAAACGTCCCTAGCATCTGAATCTGTTGGAGCATCTACGATAACTCGGAGGGCAAGAATTTACATAAAGTGACAAACATACACAGTCGTTCCTATGGTAGGTTGAGATAGGAGTCCTCCAAGTTTAGTCGTTCTGACCATATGTCACGTGGAATTGCCAGTGGTATCTTCCAAGACTGGGCTGTGGTAAGTACTCCTTGTCTTGAACCATGACCACAACTACAACCTTCACTCGCAATGAGTAGGTGTTTCGTCTCTTCTGTATCCGGTATGAAACTGATTTACTTTACAAGCATCGAGATCGCGACAAGGGCAGCTGACGCGTTTACGCGTGTATATTACACAACGTATGACTCCCCTACAAGGGTCGATGACCTCCCCCAGTTTTATCGTTCCTCGTCGACGTTGACATGGAACGGAAATCCATGCCAGGGTGCTGAGGGTGTGAAGAAACTTATTGAGGATATGCCCACTACAAAGCACGAAGTGCAGTCCTACGATTGCCACCCTATACCAGGTCTGTTTGTGGTGTCCTACATTACAGTAATGGAAACACTCACGCTACCCTGCAGGCTCTCAGCCCCCCTCACTTCTTGTTACTGTCTCTGGAAACGTCACACATGGACGCGGCCCTGCTGGTAATCCAGTGTCCACACCAACCAAATCTGTAGACGGACAGCCCAGAGTCTTCTTCCAATCATTCATGTTGGTTCCGGATCCAACTGCACCAGTGGTCAAGGCGGGAGAGGTTGCAAAGTACTACATCGATGCTGATGCCATGCGATTTGTGGGCTAGTGTTCTCGTTCATGCAAATATACCAGTGGGTCCTCATCTTCGAACTTGAACTGCACGTAAAAAGCTAATCGCTGTTCTTAGTATTCGAGACTTTCATTATCATGGGTCCCCTCATGGATGGCAAAGTCATCGCGCAATAAGTCTGGTGGTCACCAATCGGCATTAGAATATCGCCGCCGCCGCCAACTACCTCCAAGTGTTCTAATACTGTAATACATTGAACGCCGAATTCAAAATTGTACCAGACTGGTTAACGGCGACATTATACTATACAGCTACAAATAATGCGTACACTAGTCCAACAAGTGATATGTCAGGTTTTAACCAAATGTTTGACTCTATAGTCGGAATTAGTACAGAGTTACACCGGCATCTAAACTGAATACGCACCGAGCGTGCACTCCGTTTGACTTTCGATAGTCTCCATTCGTCGGGTTTCTCATACTAGTCAATGTGTGAGCCTCAGATCTAGATCTCCAATGGACATTTGTGCATACCTTATTGTATAGCGGTTCGATCTTTTCCTGCCTCTTCCGCTTACTGATCTTGTTATCGTCCGCAACTCTAAAGAACTGAGGTGCAACTTCCACAAGCCATTTCGGCTCTATAGTGGTGACGTTGTGACAGTACTCCCGAGTCGTCAACACCAACTCGTTGTAGATTAGCCATTCAGGGGCGCGGTTGAAGAGAGCAGAGGAGGGATGTATGTATACAGGTGTTCCTTCGACAAGCGTCTTATAGCCTTCTTGAGGGTCCTTCTTAGCTGCGTTCCGGAAGAATCCGGAACATATTGCCTTCCGCACACGGTTGTAATCCTTTCCTGCCGAAAGAATATCATGCTTGTATCTGAGAATATATGTTAGCGTTACGAAACCAAAACTAAGAAATTCCCCTTACCTGTCCATGATACCCACTAGCTGCTTGCGAATATCCTGCGCACGGCGCATGCTTCTTGCCTGGATGAAGTTTTCGTAGCACCAAGGATTTGAGAAATTCGCGCCTTTCCATCCATTGTATACCGTCAGAAGCGTGAGGTGATCACCCTCTGGCTGATGGAACTTCGCCTTCTTAGAGTCAGCTTGCCCTTGTTTCTCCTTGGGGCGATAAAAGACACTTTGTACGGATAGCATGGCCACAATGGACAGTATCTCTTCAGAACAGCCAAGCTCGACAGAGGCGATAAGCATCTTCGCGAGCGGCGGCTCCATGGGGAAGTCAGCCATTTTGCGGCCCAAACGTGTCAAAAGACCTTCATCATCTAATGCCGAAAGCGCGTACAATGCCTCCAATGCAGTGAGCATGGTCTGTGCTGGCGGTGGGTCCATGAAATCGAAACTAAGGAGGTCGTTGATACCCATTGCCTTGAGCATTAGAATAGTATGGGCAAGATTCGTCCGCTGGATATCAGGAATAGATGTGGGTAACATTTCATTTCGATAGGCAGCCTCTGTGTATAGACGATAGCACTTCCCTGGACCTGTGCGACCAGCACGACCAGAGCGCTGTCGTGCTTGTGCCTGGGATATAGGCATAACCACCAGTGAATCCATTCCTAGTCTCGGATCATATGCATTTTGCTTCGAGAACCCGGGATCGATGACATAGTAAATCCCAGGAATAGTCAAACTAGTTTCTGCAACATTAGTGGCAATAACAACTTTGCGGGCACCAGGAGGAGTAGGCTCGAAGACGCGAGACTGTACTTCGGAGGGAAGGGCGGAATAAATAGGGAGGATGATAAGGTCTGGCACCTTTGGACCCAATGCTTTCATACGCTCGTAGAGAATTTCGCACGACGTGTCAATCTCCTCCTGACCCGTCAAGAAGAGGAGGATGTCACCTGGGGGCTCGGAGAGATGGATCTGCATCACGGTGATCAATGAAGCGTCCAGATAGTCGGATTCAGGCTCTTTGGTGTAAAGAATCTCTACGGGGTATGTGCGACCAGGGATGGTGAAAATCGGGCACCCATAGAAGTACTTCGAAAATTTCTCAGCGTCCAGAGTAGCCGAGGTAACAATCAACTTGAGATCGGATCGCTTCTTGATAGCCTCTGTAGGTAATGCGTCAGAAAGTAGCGATTAAAGTAAAGGTACAACAAACGTACTTTTAAGAAGACCAAACAAGACATCAGTTGAAATAGTCCGCTCATGAGCCTCGTCGAGCATTATCACGGAGTACTGGCTGCACAGTGGGTCAATCACTGACTCACGCTGCAGCATACCATCTGTCATGTATTTGATCTTCGTTTCCGGACTCGTGCAATCTTCGAAACGAATAGTATAGCCAACTTCTTGACCAAGGCGACACCCCACTTCTTCCGCGACACGCTTTGCGACTGACATAGCAGCCACACGACGCGGTTGTGTGCAGCCAATGCGTCCTTTATCAGCATAGCCAGCTTCTGCGAGATATTGAGTCATTTGCGTTGTCTTGCCTGAGCCAGTATCTCCAACAACGATGAGGACTTGATGCTACAAAAAGAGTTAGAAACCACCCGAAATGCCCAAAAAGACTCGATTTACCTCTTCAATGGCCTTCAACAGGGCGTCTCGAAGCTTGTAAATGGGCAGATTCTTCCGCTGCTCCTGTATACTGAGGCTCGTGAGCTCACCATACGTCGTAGCCTTGTTGAAGGTTGATTCTCTCCATTTAGGCACTTCGCCAGCTTTTCGGTCCTTGAGATTTCCTCTAAGGTCTTGAGCAAACATTCTCTCCGACTCCTTCGCCATAGGATCGAGCCATGGTGCGGTAAAATCTCGAGCTTCAGAGTCAGCTTGCTCGTTAGTTTCTTGCTGTCGAAGCTCGCGTCGTTCTTTGGCCAAAGCGGCACCCCCCAGTGCAGCTCTGTTAAGGGAGCCATCAGGAGCTTTGATAATTTTCACAGGACTGAGGTCAAGGGTGCGTTTCGTCTGACCAGCCAAGAATGGCGGTTCTTCTTCCCTGATTTCGACGTCAAGCTCCTCTTCAACTTCTGCTCGAGCCAAAGGGTTGGTGAAGTCTTCGTCAAGGTCAGGATACTCAGAAGCATCAATGACGCCAGATGAGATAAGCTGCTTAATCTCCCATCGTTCTGGTGAGGTAAGACGTTTGGCGGATCGAGTTGTTGTTGGTTCATCCTTTGAGCGTAATGGTACAGCGTTAGCCCCAGACGATGCACGAGTTGCTCGCTGACGCTCTTCCTCCATTTCGGCCTCGGATTTAATCCGTAAGTGAGGGGTGAGATCGCGACCCGTAACTTGGTCTACATCTTTCATAGATAGACCAACACGGTTGCCTGCGACACTCATGACCTTAATCTTGACTTGTTGTCCACGGCTAAGGAGATCGGAAGCGGAATTGGCACGCGCACCCTGTTGGATATTCGAAACATGCACCATTCCTAGAAGCACGTCAGCGAAATAAGATTGAGCACCAGGATGCTTTACTCACCTTCCACACGTCCTGCAATACCCTCTAGCTGCACAAAGGCGCCGAAATCTTTGAGGCTTGATATTCGACCACTGTAGATTTTAAATAACACTGGCCGCTCATCCAGATGAACTCTGCGTGCATCTCCATTTCTTCCCCTCCAATCATCCCTCCTGCGACCCCTGTCAGGACTTGGACTACGACGTCGTGGTGAACGTGAACGTGACCTGTCTCTTCGCTGAGGCTTCACAGACCTCTCCTCCTCATCTACTGTTTTTGCCTTCTTCGCGACGCCTTCAAACTGAGCCATCATATCATCTACCTCCTTCATGAGCACATCCTCCGCTACCACTTTGTCTGGCACAGCGAGGCCAGGGAATAGTCGTTTCTGCTTGTCCTTTTCCTTGTCAAAAGCGTCTCCATTTGTTTGGGCGCCATTGGTAATTGCACTAGACGACTTCTTGTGTTTCGGATGCAAGCTCAATATTAAACGGTCCACATTTTCAACGAAGGAGTCAGGGAATTCAGCGCCAGTATTAATGAGGTTTGATTTGAAGTCGGAAAATGATTGAGATTGGTCGTGAAGAGCGATGACAAATTCGGCGAGGGTTTTATCGTTAATACCAGTGTAGTTGTCTATCTCCTGGGTAATTTTGGCGACTAGCGAGAGTACTTCAAGGTTGTAGAGGTCACTCTCCGCCATAGCAAGGTGGTGAAGGTCGTGGTGAGAGCTAGTTCTAAGCTGTTAAGGGAGAACGACTTGGTGTTCTGAGCTTACATAATGTTCATTCAAGACCTCTTTTACTTTTTCTACTCACTTGGGCGCTCGAGAAGTTTGATTTGTAGTTGATGCCCCCTCGCAAGAGCATCATCAAATCTGGGAATGCAGGAAATTCATTCAAGATTACAAAAATCGCTGGCGCATCGCAGTCAGTTGATGCGGAGAAAGAACAACCACTCTTCCCGCCTGGATCCAAGTATCCTCTGAGTTTACTTCATGAAAGGTACATACTTCTTCACCTCGATCTAGCAGCTCCGGTGCACTTGAAAATGATGTTTCCTGCGTTCGAGAGCATTAGAATACCACTGATTTCCGGCTAACCTCTCCATTGCTAGATGCCAAAAAAATGGCTGGGACAAGCCGACTGTTGACACGGTGAGTATAAATAGTTTAACTTGTTGTCTTCGCTCAAAATCTCCAAGCGAAAACATGGAAATAATTGGTCTTTCGTCGTTACTATCAGTCGGTTGGATAAGAAAACATCGCAGACGGAAAGTGTCCGATTCGAGCCTCATCCACCATATTTGAGACCGACTGTGCTAGAAGCACGTCATTGGGGTGCCACATACGCTTTATATCGTGTCAGTGTTTTTTCGCGCCTTTCATGATGGGTAGGCTTGAACATACGTAACCCCCAGTTCTGCAATGGGATCCAGCTCAATCGCGTATTACCTCCTGGACCTCGCGACTACTGGGCTGAATTAGCGGCAGAACATAAAAATGCTCCTGGGCACATGAAATGGATGTATGATGCTGATCCATTTGCTGCGCGCAGAGCAGTTGATGAGAGACAAGCGAAGGCAGCCCAAAGTAGACAACAAGGAAATTCGAAAGACTCCATGATGCAGGCGTCACAGGAGTTCGCGCACGCCCCCGAGGTGAGGATGGCCATTGAGTTGCGGGATATGGTGGAAGATGTTGTCAAGAAGGTATTCGAACCTCGAGGGTGCCTTTAACGGTAGACACCTTATTGATGAAAAATTGCAGGGAAATGCGCTGCACTTCGATGAAGATTCTGCGTCGTCTGTATTGGCCGTGGAGGTCATACCAGCCGTTACACAACAGCTCGGTCACTTAGGTTTCAAGCCCGACCAAATACGCAATGCGTTGACCTTTTTATCCAAACCTTCGCCTCTGGGGAGTAATCTGCTTAATTCAATGTCCCCGCTGGAGGCCTGCATAGAACATCTCGTTCTTCATCTCCCAGAATGCGACCTCCCCGAGCGCTTCTTACCAGGAACTAACTCCTCCAATCCATTCATTGTCTCCGGCCACTCTGGCTCTGATGACTTGGAAAAGAGATGGGTGGAGGAGAAAATCATCAAAGAGGCTGGTTTTCCTGCACATATTGTCAAGGAGTGTACTGCTGACCGGCGTTCGGTCAAAAATATGGACCTGCTGGTGGCCTCTTTGGATCACCGGCTCATAGGTGAGGGTCTGGGTGCCCAAGCTAATCTGGACGATATAATACTGGCTAATGTCGTGGATGGTTTACGAAGCAATTCTGACGAAGTCGAGGCTCTTGGGGCTCATTTTCTCAATGCGGACCATGTATCAATGCCTCTATTCAGTGCGCCTGTGGAACTACACGTCCTACTCCCATCCTGTTCTGACCACTCCTTTCACAATTATCCTCCCGTGTATATCACATCAAAGTCTGTCCCGCCGTACATGCGACTTCATCTTCTTTCAGGACTATTGCAAGAAATGAAACATGACGGGTTCATTGAAGCAGGAGAAGGCTTTCTGATGGCAGCGATGCGGGTTCTCGAGGAGCAGTGGGCGTGTGCTCAGTCCGACGGTTCACCAGATGTGTCGGAAGTGCTTCAATTCTTGATGCCTTCGCCCGCTTCACCGCCAATGATCCTTACTACTGTCTTACCTGCGGGACATAATGAAAATGTTGTGCGACAAAAAATGCCGCGTCGTGGGGATAATCGATCAAATGCAGAGGTCAAGAAAGACTTTGAAGGATTGTGCCAATCAAAGGCATATGCAGCGATGTTACCTGTTCGCCAACGCCTTCCTGCATTCGCTGTCAGGGACAAATTTTTGTCCGTGCTCGAATGCAACCGAGTAGTTGTCGTAGTTGGAGAAACAGGTGAGCCTTGTGATCTGTCTTCAGTCCCTAGTTAAAGCAGTCCATTTTTTAGGATGTGGCAAAACCACTCAGCGTAAGTCATTGTCAATACACATTCGTGCAATGTTCAGAGGCTTCAATTTCAAGTCCCGCAATTCATCCTGGATTCTTTGATAATGTCGGGGCACGGAGCGGAAGCTTCGATTATTGTCACGCAACCTCGCAGAATTTCTGCCGTGTCCGTTGCTGCGCGGGTTTCTTCAGAACGGATAGACGACGGCTCAGTTGGATACGCTGTGCGGGGAGAGACCAAACATAGTCAAGCGACGAAGTTACTCTTTTGTACGACTGGTGTAGTTTTGCGAAGGTTAGGTTCCGGGGACGGGCTGAAGGACGTCACACACATTGTTGTTGATGAGGTACATGACAACTTGGGTATAATGCGGTGAATGACTCTGATTGCGCATAGGTTCACGAACGTTCTGTGGATGGGGATTTCCTTCTTCTCGAACTCAAAGAGATGTTGACGCAACATCCAACGCTCAAGGTGGTACTCATGTCAGCAACGATCAATCATGAAACATTCGTGAAATATTTCAACAACGCCCCGATGTTGACTATCCCGGGCTTTACACACCCAGTCAAGGATCTGTGAGCTGTTTTTATCATAGTGATCGAACGTCGGCCTACTGAAAACCAATGATCACAGGTACCTCGAAGACTACATTTCATCAATTTCCTATAAGCCCGCATCAACTAAACCAAATAGACAGGAATCTGAAGAAGAGAAGTATGCCTTCAGGGATTATTTTAGTTCCCGGGGCCTCGGCGAAGAGGCAATATCTGCGATCCAAAATATTACACGGGCAGAAAGGATCGACTATCAGGTTATATTGCCTTATATCGCAAGATTGGATCAGTAAACTCATCGATTTCTTGTAGCTGATCACTACTATTATCCAACACATAGTTGCAACCTCCCAACGAGGTGCAATTTTGATCTTCCTTCCCGGAGTTCAAGAAATTCGTTCTTGTATCGAAGCAATTCGAGGCGCGCTCGACGGCGTTGCCGAGATATTACCATTACACGCGAACTTGTCAAACGAGGAGCAACTTGCAGTTTTCGCGAATACAAAACGATGGAAAATCATTGCCGCGACAAACGTTGCCGAGGTCAGTCCATTCTACCTGTTGATTCCTGTAGCTAAGTGTCTCGAAGACGTCCATCACTATTGAAGATGTGATCTACGTTGTAGACTCCGGAAAAGTCAAAGAAACAGGCTATGATCCAGAAAGCGGTCTATCCGTCTTAAAAGAAAAATGGGTCACGCGCGCTGCAGCCCGTCAGCGTAGGGGTAGAGCCGGTAGAACGCAGCCAGGAGTTTGCTACAAACTTTATACCCGAAAGCAGGAAGAAAAAATGGGCCGTTTCCCAATACCAGAGATTCTACGAACACCATTGGAGAGCATTTCTTTGACCGTGAAGGTGATGCGCGAGAGTGAGGATGTGAAGGTCAGTGACCGTGTGTGATGGCTTTCGAAAGTTGACCTAGCTTCGTTCAGCATTTCTTGAAGCGGGCTATTGATCCTCCCGAAGTATCTGCAATGGATCAGGCCTGGAATGTTCTCGAGGAACTTGGTGCCATCGACGCTGATGGCCGCCTGACGGCTCTTGGGCGCCATATCGTGCGTAATCATAGACATGTATCTCATGCTGAGTTGCACATATGTTCTTTTATAGTCAATGCTCCCTGTTGACTTGCGACTGGGAAAGGTTAGTAGATTGAATAAGGAAGAAGTGCCATTTTGACGACCTCTCGCAGATGCTTGTTCTTGGCACGGTATTCCAATGCTTGAACCCAATTCTTACAGTCGTAGGTTGCCTCTCGTCAAAGCCTATATTCGTCAGTCCAATGAATAAGAGGAACGAAGCTTCTCAGTAAAATTTCCTTCCTGATGTCCACAATGCGGGACTCATTTGCACACGCAGGGCGAAGCTACGTTTTGGCGAAGACAAGAGCGATCTACTCGCGGATGTCAATGCGTATGGCGAATGCTTGCGCCTTCAATCTGAGGGCAAGAGTCGTACTGCATTGCGACATTTCTGTGAAGAGGTATGATTTTACGCTGTGGCGAGAACACCAGAAATGTCCGCTGAGTGTCCTGCAGAATTTTATCTCAGTCACCACTGTCAGGGAGATCACTTCGTTACGTCACGACTTGCTTTCCTCTCTTTCAGATCTCGGGTTCATCCCACTCTCCGCAACAGCGAGCTCTCAGGAACTAAATGCAAACAGTACCGACACAAACATTGTCAAAGCCGTCATTCTTGGTGGCTTGTGGCCGCGCGTTGCCCAAGTGCATCTCCCGCGCTCAGCGATCAAATTCGACAAAGTGCAAGCGGGCACTGTTCAGCGTGAAAATACTGCAAAAGAGTACAAGATCCACGATCTGACAAATATGCGAGTTTTTTTGCATCCTTCGTCTGTTCTCTTTGGAGAGTCGACGTGGAAGTCGCCGTTCCTCGCCTACTTCCAGAAACAGATGACTACCAAGGTTTTTATTCGTGGAGCAACTCAGGTGCACGGATTTTTATCTTCTAAATTTTCAACGGCACTTAGCGACGATTAGGTTCCGATGTACGCATTGCTTCTCTTCGGTGGACCCGTGTCCATCAATCACATTGCGGGTGGTCTCACGGTTGGGAAGGGTGGCAATGTCGTAAGATTGAAGGCATGGCCCCGGATAGGAATTTTGGTGAACCAACTCAGGTAACCTGTTCGCTGTCTCATCCGCATTTCATCTACATTGACATCGGGAAACATCAGACGTCTGTTTGACGCGCAATTACAGCAATGTATTGAAGATGGTTCCACGCTAGCCGCTAATCAGCATAGTGCGGTGGCAAATGCTATGAGCGCGCTGCTTGCCAACGACGGTCTGACCGGATAAGGATGAACAGTAGTGAGCTATGTAATAGATGGCCCAGAGCGTGACCGGGGTCACAATTACTAAGATGGAGAGCGGTAATATCCTCGCATTAGAATAGTCTATTTATCCTATTAGGCTGTTGCGAAAATGTAGATACATGTGTGCTGCGATAATTGCTATGCTATGCCAATATTGATTCGTGGAAAATGTGTGCGCCAAGAGGGAGGGTATCGACTATGCCCTGAGATGTACAATACTATAATCCTGAAGTAAAAAAAAACATCTGACAAGGCCCATCAGCATTTCAACCTTCAAGCGGCGTAGAAACACCCACAACTAACGGACAGAAGATGCTGACTGGTACAATCGTATGGTGAGTTATCAACAGTTTGTTCAAGACCTACAACCGTCACCAACGAAAAACGATGCATTTCGAAGTTTGCTGTGAGTTATCGTGACAGAAGCGCCTGAAACGAGATTTTAACTTGATAGTCTCATTTCTAGTTCATTAGTAAGATCTTCAGGTAGGTACTCGCCCTGAGAAGCATCTATCGGCGCACGCGTGCGAGGTAGCGACTTGAACTCCCTACGGTTTTCAGTCCCTTGGGATCGTCGACGAAGTGGTGCCTCGATAATAACGTCATCCAGGCTACCATCCGCAAGATCATAACCGTGCCCTGGCATCACAGCATTCCAAGGAGGACCGTATGGTTGTGTACGAGGGATAGACCGCGAGGTGATTTTGCCCTTCAACTGCGACAAGTCTACTTGTGGCTGCGGTGAAGACAAGGGAGATGGAAGCTCAAATGTCGAAGAAGAAAGAGTGGGTGACTTTAAGGAAGAAGTGAAGCGGCTCGTGAATGTCCTACGAAATGCAGATGGCGAGTTCGTGAAAACAGCTGTAGTAAACCAAAAACTATTGTTATCACCCCTTTAAAATCGAAGGAACGCTCTGCTTACAAGTTGTAGAATGGTCTACGTCAGGCGACAATCCTACAGATTTGGGACTCGACCACGGTCCAGAGAATGAAAACCTCGACTTGCGACTGGGCTTCGAAGCCTCAAGTTCTGTTAATGTGGTAGATTAATACTCGTTCAGTGCAAGTAGTGGGGCGGCGGTACACACTAGGTTTAAAATTTGGCTTCTTCGTCCTGAAAGGATTCACATATTCTGCACGATAGACTTCGCCTGACGTTGAGAAGGTAGGAGATGATGGCAGCTTTTTTCCGGGAGATACGGGTATAGGCTTTTGCTTTTCGGACTGCTCCTTCGGACTGACATTGATCACAGCTGTCGTACGCGGCGAAACGCTTGTTGGACGACGCCTTTCGCTAAAGGCTTTCCGGACAGATGGTAACCGTAAAGACACAGTCAACGACGAGGGCGTAGAAGATGATCCTTCGGAAAGAGAATCCACGCGAGGTAGGTTCATCGTGCCATGCTCATCACAGCCGACACTATTTTGACGACTGTGACATTCACAACGCTGGTCGAAACATCTGAGTGGCAGGTCGTGCACACCACCGCTCTTTGACGTGAGCGAGCTGTAATTACACGCGACAGTATTACTTTCACTCCGTGACGGCGTTTGTGAGCATGGGACAGTCGATTTACGCTTGGAGAAGGGAGTATGTGGCCAGCGACGCTGAATGGTCGGTGGCATCGGAGGTGGGTTCACGGACTTCGCCACACTGAGGATGTAAAATTCCGCAGCATCGTCATGAAATGAGACATGTCTTGAGTTCGTGGAGGGTCGCTCGTTGGAAGAAGAGGTTTTATGCAGGTCCGGAGAAGATGCCACCCGCCGAAGAGAGGGAGTCGTGGACACAAGAGTTATTGGCGGTAGTACATGAGGCATGAGTTCTGGAGAAGACATCAATACAGAACCAAGGGGCTCCTTGGGACTGCGATAGATTGGGTTGCGATGATTTGACTCTCGGTAGGGCGGTGTTCGCGTCCTCATTGCAGGGACAATCCAAACTATTACTAGAGCAAATATACTCTATTCCACAATTTAATTATATTCTGGAGCATGCCTGGAAACTCACCACAACAAATCCAATGAGACCGAAGAGTAAAGCGAGGATGCCTGCGAGCACAGTTTTGACTCCAAGTTCATATGCGTAATTATCAAATATGATGAAGATCATGGGAACGAAGATATTGGTATGGTTCTCCGAGTAAGGGCAGACCGAATAGAGTGGAGAAAGTCGAAGAAAAATATCGAGTCGGCGTCTGAAAGGCGTCGAAGGTGAAAAGAAATCACAAGGCATCCGCGTGGGGTGAAGTGGTTGCCTCAGACGAACTGAGGCACTGGCGCAAGGTGTGGGGGACGATGTCAATGAAGCATACAATTGTGATGCTACTGCTCTAGAACAAATGAGGTCAACGCAGCTCAACAGTGAGCATGTCCACTAGCAAATATGATGTTCGTGAAATCGTGATGAGTTGTATCGACCGCGTCGGGGGTGATTCGATACAAAAGTCTGACGCGAGCGCGCCCGTCTGGCAGTCTAGCGGTCACTAATACATAATCCGGTCATAAAGTGTTAAAAAGTGGAACGACATCCATTATTGTAAAATACTTCCGTTCCGAGGCCGACTAGCACCGGACCCCAATTTCCAAATTACTCCAAGTCCCTCTGCCACCTCGAGTCTCAGGGGTGTATCAACCACGTCATACATGACACTCGGGCCGCATGACTGTGAGACCGTATCAAATACTTATCTGAAACAGCGAAGACTCGGACTACAAAGGCATGAATCATAGAACGACACTGGTTATCATTCACGAACAAAATGTGACATCGATAAGCTGCAATCATCGTAAACAACGTGGGCAAATGTAAAACTAGTAATGTGGGTTGACGTGACACAGCAGTGTCAAAAGTAGTTAAAAGTACGCGGGTGGGCGGGAACGAAAGTCCAAGAAGTAATTCAAGAAAAAAATCCATATCTAGCACAAGAAGATCAAGGAGTGCGTGGGCATTATCAGACCAATCTACGTGTCTACTCCGTTGGCGAGCAGCCTTGACCATCGCTTTGTAACAAATAGCCTGGCTGGCAAGATGAAATTTGACATTCACCAGCAATGCAAGCTACGCCTTGAACATGCGGAATCCTCGTGCAATCGTGTCTAAATATAAAAAAGGCGTTAACCAAGTAAACCCAGTAGCAGTTGTCACGATCAATCAATCACTCACTGCACAGGGTCAAGACTAGAACAGCCGCCACAGGAACTCAAATCCGCTGCGAAATCGACACACTCAAAGCCTATGCCTTCCCATTCAGCAAATGTCTGAGGGAATTGACCAGGGGTGCTCAAGACCGGACAAGCCATGAGTCCGTCGAGACAGAACCCCCTTTGAGAGTCCATCTCCACCATGGCATGCTGTTCATCAATGCTGCGCTTCTGCGGAACTGCGGAGTCCTCAGCAACCCGCTTAGACGGGGCCGGCGCACGGTCTACTAGCCGCTTTGAAGGAACGGGCTGACGAGCAGCGAGGCGCTTTGATGGCTTAGCATCGCGAGCAGCAAAACGGGCTGAGGGCCCGGGAGCGGCGGTACGTTCGTACAAGGACCGCTTGGAAGGGCCATCGTGACGATCAACAACTCTCTTGGAAGGTGCTGGCTGCCGAGGGACATTGGGAACTATAAATCTCTTTGAAGGTGTTGGGGCGCGGGCCTCTAAACCAGATGCCACTACAACGAAAAGTGAGAATATAAGACTGAAGAGAAATAATTTCATCGTGATGCTAGTCGTGACAAGATCGTTGCTCTAAGGGGAAGGTCAGAAAGGTGATTGCGCGACCTAAAGAACAGGCAGAGCAATATATAAGATCAGAAGCGGTGTAGAATGAAGCAATGACGTTGAAGGGGGTACTAGTGTCACGGCGTGGTTCTCCTGGCGTTTCCTGAAACAGCGTGGTGTGAGAGCCTGTTTGACAGTCTTCTACGTCCACCTATCTGTGGGGGGTTTATTATATATTACCGTGATTGGGCTGTGGACTATTGAAATATTTGCTCCACACCTCCTAGCAGGGCCTAGCGCCTTGACTCTTCGTGCCGATCGGCAAAAGCAATCCGTAGATCTTTAAATTAATAAACCAGCGGGCCAACCCTCATTTCTTCTTAACCTTGGCAGATGTCGATATCGATATTGTTATCAGAGAAGTTTCCGGCTAAAGATTAGGGGTACTTATCGCGCGTCTCCTGGAACCGAACTGCTCTAAATGCTGGCACATGAACACGTGACTTCCACGTCGCAGTCGCGACATGTCGTGACGTCGTCTCTTCTGACCAGGTTCAAAACCGAACGAGTTTCATGTCTCACGACGAATTTGAACACTACGATCTTTCAGAATTTACCGAAGAGGAACTTGTACAGTTCGATACAGACGCTACGCGTCATCTGCTGCAGAAGCCCGATGACGATCCTGAAATCCTACCAACATCTCAACAACGTATCCGGAAAGCTAGTCCCAGAAGCTTTGGTGGCGGACCTGCCCTCGATATTGCATTTGAGTCCCTGACTGACTCCTTCCTTGTTGAGGATATCCCTAAACATGCTGTTAGTGAGAAACAGTGTCACTCTGCCAGCGCGGGCCAGCCGCTGCAGCTTACCAGTGTGCATGTTTCTCGAAGGCGCCTGCTGAAACGAGGAAAGAACCCCTACGAGCAGTTCTGCTCCTGGAAGAAGGGATTTTCCGTGACGGACCTCGTCTCACCTGTTTGGTTTGTTCACCAAATCGTTCCCTCGTCACTTTCTTACATTGGGTCGTAGGTGTGAAGTGCAGTATGAGTATGGCCTGTATGGAGAGCGGCATAGACCGTTCGAAAGGCGACCTTCCAGTTTCATATCAAGAGACGGTAAAGAAATCCAAGTCCAACAAAGGGTAGCACAACATAATGACAGAACACTCAAGAGAGGCGCAGTATGTGTTATCCTTATTCTCATTATTGCAGAAGAAGTGATATTGGCCTGCTAGTACATCCATAAAGCTCTAGAACGCGAAGTGCGACCAGAAACAGTTCCCATACGTATAACAACTGACGAAGAGCGTTGGGCTTTGCGGTACGAATGTGTCACCCTTGTTCCCACGATTATGCCTGACCGTCCATCAGTCTCTTCAATCTCACCGCTGGCTTGCAGCAACTGGTTCTTGATGGCCGAACGGTACTTTCCCTGATTGTGGATGACGTGTACCTAGTGCTAACTTGATTTGCAGCGCGAAATCCCAGTTTTCGGAGTTACGCATGGACAAGTCGTTTTCGGGATCATCGTAAGTATCTCCGCACCCAGATATGTAAATGATTAATGTAACATGTGGCAGGATGAGGTGACTCGGTGTATTCCGTCAGAAGTACACGAACGTTATAATGCCATCAAACGTAGCTGTGTGTCTTCTGAAGTGTCTCCCACTAAGAAGAAGCAGCGTCGGTTGTCATCTCCATTCAAACAACATACACATACCTTCCGCTCTATTCCCGAGGAGACTCACATACCGGAACAGCTCTCATCTGATGAGGAAGTTCATGATACCACTCTAACAGGAAATTCGACCCCAACGGTCGTCCACCCGCAACCCACGTTCTACGATTTAACACTCATCGATCACAAGACTCGTCGCGCACCATCACTACCTCCAGAAGAAGATACGGTATCATCACAACTGCAACTTATGCTTTATCATCGCATGCTCTCTGCACTTCTCTTACCCGAAACCTTTGATTTCGATGCACTATGGGCAAAGCAAGGCATCAACCCGCATAGGTCGTTTTCCAGATCATTTGTAGAAGACATCGGTTGGCTAACCGGAGACGAAAAAGACTTTCCTGAGTTCCACGTGGATCTGTCCTCCATGGTTGCGGCATGGGTCTCTATGGTCCACTCGGCTCGGAGTTGCGGTGAACCCCTAAGAGGTATCAATCCCGAACTACACATCATCTACCGGAAAGCTAGTGTCAAGACATCTTCCCATAGTCTGCAAAAGAAGCCAGAAAACGGGAATGAGGCAGTCGACATTCCTCTGGAAGTGCTTGCCCTCCAAGAAGAACTGAATATAGCTCGCGCTATTGAAGAGAGCTTGCGGTCGATTAATCAGGAAGCCGAAGAGGCTGGCACTGTCACTCAGGTTGTCACAAAGAATACACTTACTCCTCAAGGCGAAGAACTCGTACCTGATGAGGTTGTTGACCTCACTAGCCCTGCTCCAGATGATGATCCTGAGCTGAGATTGGCAGTGCAAGATTCCTTACCCGCATGCACCAGCAATATACCTGACTCCGACACACAACCAATTGTCATGAAAGAGGACAAAGACAAGACTCTGGCTGATGGAAGTGGTGAATTTCCAGATGAAGAAGATTCTTCTGGCCTCTCGATGATATTGGGTACCAAGAAGTTCCTCATGAATGACAACCGGCTCGATAAGCACCTTGAAGATATTCTGCGATGGTGGTTTGGCGTTCGTCCTCCTAGAGGTGTTGAGCTCGCACAATCTGGTCGCTGTTTGTGAGTTCTCCGAGTATCCGGCTTCGCGAAGGATACTCACATTTTCTTAACTCTTAAAGCACTTGCGAATATCGAGACAGTTGCGAATGGAGAGAGCAGAAAGCCCAGGAGACGAAGATTGCTTTCAAAACGCGTAAGGAGGGCGAGATATCAACATTAAGCAGTCAAACTCTATAGACGCCCGGGGTGTAGACTCAGAACGATTGACTTGTCTAATAGTTAGTCCACAGGAACCTTGTTTAAATTTGTTTGTTAAATTACATGTTAGCCTCAACCAATCCAGTAGAATACAAACGACTGTCGCTGAAATGTACATAGATCTTAGTTAGAACGAAGAAAGCCATATTGTCATTCATTAATCAGTTCAACCATCATGGTTTTCGACACCGGCTAAAATTACTGTCGAAGGTGATTAGTTCCTGAAGATCGGTATGAGAATGACCATAGCAATGTCCTTTGAGGTCTCGGAAATGGACATCAGTGATGATCATGGAGTTGAACCATTGCCGCAGACAATCTAAGAATAAGTTACTGCTGCGGACCCTTCCTGCTTGCTCAAAGACCAGAACGTGCCTATGACATTAGCCTGGTTTCCCATGTTCATTGAGCCAATCCAAAGTAAAAGATGAGTGGGCCAGAGAAGGCGGCTTAGGAAAGTTGAAGACCATTCAAACTATTACAGAGAATTTCAAAAGAGGGGATTATCAGAATATTTCGGGCGTTGTTGAAGTCCTTCACATTTCGCATGTGATATTTTACTACATTCTACGATAAGATAGGAATTTCCTAGTTGTTAGTTAGGGTTCCCTGC
>PVYJ01003847.1:11627-26501 GCA_002995095.1 Rhizopogon sp. AM-2018a | reverse complement strand
AGACAACATTCGATTACTTCGAGACTTTGACGAGAAGCTGTTGAGGACGCATCCCTGCGAGTATTTGGGATAACCAGCCCAGTATACATTGACGAGGAACGCTGTCCAAAAATTTTCACGGTCAAAAATTTGACCATTCCGCCACAATTATGATCACGGACTCCGATCTGCTGCAGTCTGCAAATGTAATAGCCGCTGGTTAAACCGAATTACAGATGCAAACCTTTAACTTCCTCTTGGATTCCTATTCCATGGCCCGAATAGTCGGGCTTCATGTATAATAGTAGCGTAGTTATGTCGACCAAGAGATTTACCTTTGGCGCTGAGCCAAAACACAGCAGCTGGCAGACCTTTTTCAGTAATAAACCACCATCTTCGAGACAGCCCTCATGGACATGGACAGTGGTTGGGTTGACTACTTACATATCTCATTCTTCGGTGAACATATCCTCTTCGGTTCTCTGCGCTTGAACACCTTCTGGGAGTTCTTTCTCGGCGTCCTTATTACTTCTGCCATATGCCTGATTGAGAGGTTCGTATATTTTCTTCCATATGTGCTCGGTATTTTACTGACTCTGCGTCATTGAAAACGTAAGACTTTTGTCGTTTGCTATTAGCAAGCACTGGCGGCCTCGTTACATCGGTCGTTCGCGATTAGCAAAGGCGTTATGGAGAACAATGCTATACGGAGTCGCAACGGCGCTCAGACTGTGAGTTGCACCTTCGTCAACCCACAGGTGACCATGTCGAACCTTGAAATGCCAGAATTTACATGCTCGTTTCTATGACATATCAGATAGGGTGAGTCTCGTAGTCTAAAAATCACTGAGATGGTCTGACCGTCTTTGAGCAAAGTCTCATCCTTACCATCGTGGGTGCCAATAATCACGTGGAGCCAATTGAGTAAATTTAACAAGTATCTTTCCGCAAGGTCGTCGCGTTGTCAGTCGGACAATTCTTCTTTGAGTACTTTGATGCCACCCCAGCGAAGCCAACCATGTAGATATTCCATCTTCTGCAAGAGCTTATAGAAACTGACTCTATGGCCAAGTTATGATAGAATTGGAGATCCTCTTCTGAACTCAGAGAGCGAAGACGACTCATACGTTTTATCTACGCGGTCAAAGTCGACCAGAACGCACTCTAAAACGAAGTTGAAACCTGAAGCTATTCTTATTCACCCCGGTGACTCTAACCTCGCACGTGCCGATGCTGCGGCGCAGGAGCTTGGCATAGCCAGTGATACTGAACGAGTGAAACTCAATCGCTACTCCGGTGATCAGGATGCATGGGAGTATGGGAAGGGTAGAGACATAGCCCGACAATTACTTGGAGGCACAGCGCAGAATAGCCAGTCTCCACAGGGTGCTTCCAATGATACTTGAACTTGTAGCATGTCAGATTGTTAGTATAAATTATATCTACAATCACTACAATCCATAAGCGAACGTGCGTGAGCAAAAATATCAAGATCGCATCTTCAATTGTCCTTGCCCATCCCAGAAACGAGACCAGCTCGTTTTTGGGCATGACTACCTCTACGAGGAATATGTACTCGCGATGACTCGGACTCCGTTTTACGTTGCCATTGGTCGATAAGCTTGCCCACTCCTTGAAATGGTTTATCAGGTGACGGTGAACGCTCCTCTGGAGGTGCAGCGGGTATTGAAGGGGAGAATGATGGATGTGCTGGAAGACCATCCAGCGGACCTGCCCGACCTGCTGGTGATCCAGGCACGAGTCGACTGGATGTAAACGGCAATCCTGCAACAGGATTTCGGGCCTTCGGGACGTCTGCCTTGTTCTGGTCCTGACCGATGAGGGTTGCCCTGGCTAAATCAATCGCGGAGGGTCGTGACTTCCCTACTTCAGCTCCAGGACCTGAGTCTTCAGTAGCGGATGCAGTAATTCTCGAGGCTGTGAATTTCGACACCAGCGGAGAACTTGGGCTTGTGCTCGTGATGTCCACAGTACGACCACTTGCAGCGGATGGTGCTGGCATCTTCAAACCTGCTGGTTTTGGAACTATCACAGGTGCACCTGATCCTGGGCCTTTCCTCTTACTACCAATAGCCTCATAGCGCTGTACCATATCTGATATCGATGTCCGCCGAGTGCCTTGTTTGCGAGGGTTATCTTCCGGAACAGATAGACTTGGAGTGGTTGTAGTGGTTGTAGTGGTTGACGGTGTGTCCATCTTTCCATCCGACGAAGTTTTCGCCACCGGAAAGGCAAACATAGACTGTGGTCTCGTGCGAGAGGATGATGCGAAGGCAGCGCCTGACGTAGGGGTATTTGTACCAGACGCCTGCTTCTGGGGTAAGACTGAAACTCGCTTAGGAGACCGACTCGGTGAACGACGTTGAGACGAATTGAGCTCTGAGGGCTGCATCCGGGGTGATACAGGTTCCGGCTTCATCATCGAAGGAACTGCAATAGATCTGCTCTTTTGTAGTTTCACAGCAAAGTCCCTGGTTGGTCCATTGAATGCAGTAACGGCAGGGCTGTGAACAGAGTCCTTCGGTCGCTCCTTCGTTTGCACCACTCCCCCTCCCCATAGATCGATAAAGTCCCTGGTCGGTCCATTGAATGCAGCAACGGCAGGGCTGTGAACAGAATCCTTCGGTCGCTCTTTCGTTTGCACCACTCCCCCTCCCCATAGATCAACGAGGTCGTGCACAGAACTTTGCCGGCCCTTCCGTCTTCGGGATGAACCCGTCTTCTCAACGAGTTTATCTGGAGTAAGCCCAACGGCATCTTCTGGCCCTTCCCCGTCACTTGACGAGTATTGAATCTTTGTTGGCTTTGGGGACTCAGAAATAGCGACAGCTCGCCATCTATCGTAGTCATCCTGCGATGGACGCTTCGAAGTCAGCGGCGTCACTGCACGACGAGACTCTAGGTTCGGCTTCAGTGCAAGAGCAGCAATTACTGGTTTGGGCGCGACCAGCGGCGGCTCTCTGTGTTTCCTCGGTGTCGTAGGGGCACTCCGCCCCCGCTCCCTAGAACTGGCATTACGTGTGTGCGATGGGGGTGTTTCTGCTCGCTGGGGAGGCTGTCGAGTAGCGACAGCTTCTTGTGGAGATTGAAAAGATGTTGTATTCTCCTCGATGAATGATGATCGCTTGTTCGTGAATTCGCGCAGAATGGGTGTCGCAGGAAGGTTGCTAGGTTGAACCTGGGTAAAAGTTCCCTCCTTGACCGGGGATATGAGAGCATCGACATCGCCTGTTAACCAGTCTTTCGGTTGGCGTGACACGGGAGCTGGTGTAGTAGTTTGCTGAATGCGTGGGTCATCGGCGGGTTGTGCATGAGGTATAACTTTTACGGCAACACTGCTGCGATGTCTCCTCGGGAGTGAAGGACGTGACGCGGGCTTCGAAGGAGATGCATTTGTATTAATACCATTTCCCATCCCAGTAGGCCTCTGAATTGTATCCTTCTCATGATCACGCATGGCCACCCCGGTGACTTGTTCTGAGCGCATACCAGCGCTAATACTTGGAATAGCACGCTGAGGAGTCGGCCGAAGAGATAGGGAAGGTGCCAAGGAAAATTCAGGAGGATCAGCTACTTTTTCACGCTCCTTGTGGCGCTCTTGCGACTCAGCCTGCCAGCTGAATTGGCCGATAGGAGGTATCGATACACCAAATGTCGCATCAAGCTCTTCTAATGAAGGAAATCGTGCCTCGGCAGAAAATTCGCCCGATTGTGGAAGCGCAGGAGGGGTGGATGCACTGGGATGCACTGACGGACTAGAACGCCACGATGCGTTCATGGTCGTTAATTGTGCTGGAGGACGGGGTGAAGGCGCTGGTTTCATCGGGGATGATGACGGTTTCGAGGCAGAAATGGATGGGCTATGAGTGATGCCTGGGCGATTGTTTCCATTAACCACAGCGAGGCCGGTTCTCAACTTGCGTGCCTCTCCGAGAGTAGGTGCAGGCGTTGGAGATGGCGTTAAACCTAAACCATCGAACGCATCCTTACTCTTCGTGATCATAAGCTTTGTGTTACGTGTCCCCTCAGGCGGCGGCGCAAGTTTCGAAATACCCTCTTTTCGGGAACTCGAGGATGGCCCCATTCCTGACGTGCCGGAAGCTCCCCCACTCTTGGTACCATCGAATGCGCTCCACAGTTTCTCTCCGAAATTGTCCCCAAAGGCAGTAATTCCTGGTGTTGGAACTTCCTCCGTGGTCATTTTTGATGCACGAGACTCAACACTCCATGCATCATCCAAAGCAGGCGGGGATATCTTCGGCTTCCAAACACTCGCAGTTACACCACCTGATTTATGAGCCCTGATGCTGCCAGCAACGGTAGAGCTTTTAATCTCTTTCCATGCTTTATCCTCCTCTGCGCCAAACGAGCCGTCAGGCTTGCTCGGCGGCTTCGGCGGACTAGATGGCCGAGAGGTTGATGAAAGTGCGGTAGTGTCACTGTGTTGGAGTAAAGAAGTCGGTCGACCACGGCGCATCGGTGCAATAGCCTCCAGCACCCTATCACGCGCTTGAACGCCTGCACCTGTGACCTTGGGCTGAGATGGTTGCGTGGTAGCATCTGTACCCGGTGGTCGACGATATGATACAAGGTTGTCAAGAGCATTGGTGGAAGGAGACTGCAGAGCTCGGGGGGAAAGCGGCTGAGGCAAAGGAATATCGTAGGCGAAGCGCGATTTGGTACCTCGTATGGCGTGCACTTGAGCGAGCAGTTCAAACACCGTTGGTCTCTGTGCGCCGTATTCGCGAAGCATGGAGGCTGCAAGATAACTCAGCATATTTGGACATTTTGAAAGCGAAAGATAACACACCGATCAATGTGTTCATCTGCGATGAATAAACGGGATATGGAGGAATGCGGTACTGTACGTTTAAAATTGCCAAGGGTCCATGTTCCTCAAAAGGAGTGGTATAATAACAGAGTTTGTACAATAGCACTCCGAGTGCCCAGACGTCAGATTTCTCGTCAACAGGGCGGCGGAGATACGGGTCAACCATCTCAGGAGCTCTGTACTGCAGTGTCGTGTGTCTGTTCAAGTCCGCTTCGAGAGCTCTAACCTCGGCTGTCGTAGATGGGGGTCGAGGCGCGACTGGAGTTGCAGATCCAAAGTCGCAGAGCTTGAAGACATTATTGGAAGCCTGGAGAATGTTCTCCACTTTCAGATCACGATGAAGAAGGGGAGGGCGAAGATTATGCATGGCTGCAACACCTTCGCAGACGTCTACAAAAATATGGAGGATCTCTGCTTCTGTCAGACGTTCACGCAGACGTCTGTTCATCATGTCAATGATCCCGCCGCCTACATTTTGAGTAAGACCACGTCAGCTGCGTTTGTAAGGTCTGCGGAGGCACTTGCCTGGACAGAATTCCATGAGAATGAAGACTTCGTACACGCCTGTCGCCATTTTGTGCCAGGCAGCATCGATGAGATGGACGACGTTTGGGTGCCCTTTCAGTATTCTCTATAGGCATATTCAGTAAGCAACAACTAAGCAGCTTTGATACCTCGAACCATAATATCGACTTCTTTCTTGACCTCTGCAAGCATTGCCTCATTGGGGACGGCGATGCGTTTGAGGACATGATGGGTCGTGTTATAGACGGGTGTGGGAGTCCTGACGAGGTAAACATGAGAGAATCCGCCTTTGCACAAATGTATTAACGGTGGATGAGACTGCAAACTGGATTCAGCACACCTTGGCTGAGATACCGCTCAACCTGGACAGTGTACTTGTTCACGGAGATCGTTTGACCTGGGACAAGGGTGCCCTTGTTCTGCTGCGCATAGACATTGAAGGCCTGCTGCTGCATGATAATAGTGGACAGTGGAAGAGATTTAAACCACTGCTGTCACAGCTACAGCAGCTGCCCAGTGCTGAATCTGACAACTTTCTGAGGCTGTCGTGGACCTGAACAGGTTGATCACGTGATCATACACGAGAATGCTTACAGCTGCTCCGAGTCGATAGACCAATCTGTTCATTTCATTCCACTTACCAACACGGAGAGGGTCTGCCTAGTTGTACAAGTTGTCGGGGCCGCTCGTTCGACGCTGCATCGACAGCCTCTCGCAGTCTCTCTCCACGTTGGGACTCATCTTGAACTTCAATGACAGTGCCTTAATGACCATGGCTGGAGTCAAGCGTGAATTCAAGACTCGGACAAGCAAACCTACCATGGAAGAAGAGGAGAGTCAATCAGTACTGGCAGCATTGCTTCGAGTGACAAGGATAAGACTGAGGCCTCATTTTAGGTGGTACCATTGATGTGCTGAGACTGACAGTATGCGCTGAGGGTTGCAGGAAGTATCAAAATTCAAATGACCATCTAGATACGCCAATCTGTGCAGAGGGCACGAAACACTCCAACGCGCTAGACATGCTCTAAATCATCGGTTTGGAGACGCGGTACATTGTCTTTTCATAGGCTTTTCTTCTTGCACTGATCATTAATCACACGGATATTTCATCAGCCTGAATCTCAGAGATAACAAGCTGCATGGACTGCAAAGCATTACCACGGTCATCGCGTGTTCCCAGAGGCTGGATAATGAAGATATTGCTTGAAATAACTGCTATTCAATTTTGGCTAACATTACATGACTTCTGCTAGATACGTTTCTTTTTTTTTATAGTCTAATGGACCTCGCACGATTCCACTGGCGCACGCTCCCAAAGGATAACGCAAATTCCTGTCAGTCTTGTCACATCACGTGAGGTCTGATGAATGCGCTTCTCAAGGAGCGCTACCTTATCGATATGAAAGCAGCTGTAATAGTAGCCCATCCGCAGCTATAAGCTTGGGCCCGGACCTCCCAGTGAAAAGTTGCAAGAGTGCAAGCCTTCAAGCTCCAAACGCTCGCTGAAACTGACTACGTGGTCATTGTTTACATCAGCATTTAATTCCATGGGACCATGGCTCTATTAATTATAGCGTGGTGTCTCGTGGGAATACGGCATACTCCTCGATGAAGTATATTGAGCCTGATACTTAAATACCAGGTGCGTTTCTCTGAGTCAGTGTTGATTATCTGATCTCTTGTATACCCTCACACTATGGCAGAAAACCGTCTTCAGACTCCAGCCCTCAATGCAGGCGCAGTCCCTTTCTCTCGACCCTCGACCCCTGGCACACATCCTCTCCAAATTGGCTTCTGTGGCCTCGGGGCTATGGGCTATTTTATGGCCCGCAATCTAGCTAGCTCCCGCAAATCTCACGGGTTGCCTGTCCTTGTTTACAATAGGAGTGTGGCAAAGTCTCAGAAACTTCTCGCAGAAGTTGGAGCATCCGCCGTCAAAGTCGCTGATACCCTCGAGCAAGTGGCTACGGAATGTGATGTCATCTTCACTAATCTCGCGAATGATGCTGTGGTATCGAGCATATATAACGAGTTTTCAAAGGCTCTCGCCGTACGCCATAATCTTATCTTCTTGCAAGATAAGATAATCATACTGTTGTCATCAGCAATCACCTCCTACCAGGGCCAAAATATTTGTTGAAATGAGCACAGTAAGTCTTCTGATATCCACAATTGAACGTCATGCTCACATATTATGTCAGATTTACCCAACACTGGCTGGTGCGTGAAAGCTTTTTTCGCCATCAACTGACCTGAATAAGCCTTCTGCAGGCGATCTTGACAGACTGCTGTCGAGCAATCCGCATACCCACTTTGTCACTTCACCTATCTTCGGACCTCCTGCGTGGGCAGATACTGGAAAACTCGTTATCGTCGTGAGTGGGGATTATCGCTCCAAGAAGGAAGTCGCTTTTCTTCTTGTTCCCGCGGTGGGTCGCAAGGTCGTTGACCTTGGTGAGAACGTAGAGAAAGGTAATAACACATGAGTTGGATAGCGAATAAAGTCTGAAAGATACTATCTTAGCTCCGACGTTAAAATTAATCGGTAATGGTATGATCATGGGCGCGAACGAACTCCTCGCCGAAACCCTGACCTTCGGAGAAAAGTCTGGCATTGGACAGCAGGCTGTTTACGAATTGATCAAAGGTAAACATTAGATCGCTTTCTACCATACCATGACGTGCTGATCAATGACCGCGTTCAGAGATCATGCCCTCACCAGGGTACGTATGCTGCCAGCTACTTATGTGCATTGCTTCGGATCACTGATACACATGGACAATAGTTTCATAGCTTACGGGAACAAAATGGTCAACGACTTGTTTGACGGCTCCGCAGGCTTTGCCATTGATGGTGGAATCAAAGATGCCAAGTCAGTGTCCGGCTTCGCTCTTGCATAATAATTTTTTTCCTTACACAATGATTCATCCCAGTCATGCCCGTCGCCTGAGTGCGGAGCTAAATTGCCCGATGCCTGCAGGTATCTCAACGATCCGACCTTCAGGCACCATAAGATACTCACTCATTTGTAGTTGATAACGCGTTCCGCAGCCTGATCAGCGCACGGGCGATGTACCAAGCACAAGTACTTGCAGGGACACAGCAGTGGGATGTTCTTGACTGGAGCGCAATAATCGCGAGCAGCCGAGTTGCCGCTGGATTGAATCCGTTCGACAGCGCACAAGTTCGTGTTTGAGTTCTCCACTTCTCACGTGAAGATAAACTGAAGTAATTTCAGGGAACGAGAGTTGTACGAGAAGACTGAGCCGGATTGTCATGTATTGGAAGGTTTGTATAGAACATGTAGAAACCATGAATGTCAATCACAATTTGTAACTCTTTAAAAGATCATATTTTTGCAATTTGACGAGTGGTTATGGCAAACTCAAATGTACAGTCCTAGGTAAATCCTGTCATTGCCATTATAGACCTTCCCTCTTCTTGTTTTGGAGTATATTAGGGTTAGGGTTAGGAGCTTCAAGGGTCGGAAAAAAAATGGCCTGCCCAGCCAGAGTGGCCGTGGCAGGACAGGAAAATATTGAGACGGTGCATGAGCCGGAGCCCATACAAACCGTGGTTACCCTCTGTATGGACAAGGTCGCCGTGCTATGAAGGGTCCCCAAGGCCCATAAACCCAGGTAGATGAAGGAGCCTATGCCATCAAGGTAAGTATGAAGATTTAGGAAGGTGGGCAGCTCGCATATATACCGACACTACTGAGTGCACGGACCATATAACCATAATAGTGATGCGACTGTATTTGGAAGGCCAACTTGAAGTACTATGAAGTCATCATTCTTGCACCGTGATTATCAAGTCCTGCGAGATTGTTATACTTTACTGTGAGTAATGAAAGAAGAAAGACTCTACAAGCAGTGAGTACCACTCTCCAAGCGATTCAGAGCTTGGTGCTTCAATGAATGACAATGAACATTGAAGCGCTGAACCTTTCTAAGTAGAATTCTGTTTTACATTTCATGGGAAGCGAACAAAGATGTGCGGCATGCGTCTCGACCGGGTATGCCACCATGACAAGGCAAGTCGACCTCTTCGATCGCGTTGAGCGATATTGACTGTTGCAACCTAGTGCTGACATGCTCTGTGAACTACTCCGATTGTCGTCAAAACTGTTTTGCCTACGTAAACACAAAGGTTGGCTACCACAGGTCGTCATCTCGACAGTACTTAGCCTCTTGCAGCCCAACTCCAGAAGTACAAGAGCGCTCTTCCTTATGAGCTCGTGGAGAAAATCCTTGTAGACGCATGGTGTTCCATCGGCGACTCTTACACTAGATGGCATTTCTTTAGCGTCATCTCAATCTTGTCCAAGGTATGGCGCGACGTGCTCTACGACGTAGTGTTGCGTTATACCTTCGTCGAGTCCAAGCCCGACTTCGTCATGTATGAGAGGCTTCTCTCGCGTCATGATCCACGCGCTCGCTACATATCCATCGTGCTAGACGCCGTGGACAAGCAATTTCGCGTCGACGAAATCGCAAAACATGTTCCAGAGGCACGGTTCATGTGTCTTGCCATCATAGCAGACAGGCGAGACTACTTCGGCACGATCCTCCAAAGTCTCCTTGCAAAGACACAATCCCTCACACACCTCCGCATTTGCTGGCCTCCCCTCCGCAACTCTTTTGCATGCCCCTTTTCCGGTGTCGTCGTTTGGTCAGTGACGCATTTGCATATAGCGCGTCATCCATCAGCTTCACTGGGTTCCATCCTTGCATCTTTTCCGAACGTGACTCATCTTCGCTTGGGCACACCATGTTTCCTGAAAAACCTTGTCCCGTATATGTCCACAGTTCGAGTTCTTACCCTCGACGCCCCACCGCGTTACAGCGTGTATACAGCGCTCCCGACTATTATTTTCCCTAGTTCAGTGCCTCTTTGGAACATCCTGGATGCTCTTGAGCATGGCTTGCTGAAGAGTACGGACAGTAATCCGAGACAGATCATTATGAATGCAGGAAGATCGGACACGGATAAGCTCGCCATCTCAGATATTGCTCTCAGCTGCCAGAATCATGGTGTGGCTTTTGAATGCAGACGGATACATCCATCCTATTGGCACCCCAGTCATTTGGAGTCTGGACGTTGGGACCATGATGCATGGAGCTAACTATAGCTTTCCCGGAGCAACAATAGATACCCATATATGTTTTTGTTATACTGAGGGATCAAAATCGCAAGGCCTTTCGGTACTTGATGAAGGCAACCAAGTTATCTCGCATCTCTTCCCCTCTCAGTTTCAAATCTCGCTCTTTTCGCCTATCGATTGCCCGCACGCCTTTACGCACGCCTTCGACGCTATCCACGAGACGCTGTACGAAGTTGCCCTGCCGGAAATTGACATCGTATGGAAGGTTCTCGTCGGAGTAAATATCTATGAGAGCCGACAGTGCTTGGATCAGCGGCTCTATTCCATAGGTCGAAGATGCCGTGGACGTTGGGAGGATAGATAGCAGGTGCATTGCAATAACCTAATCCTGTTCTTCAGCTTCCCGAATGATTGAAGGACTCGCGACTCACTCGATTAGCGTCAATAGATTGTGGATGCTGTGCTAGGCACTCGAGAGTGCCGATGCATTTCACGCGAACAGCAGGATCAGAGCTTGAGTTGCAAAGCTGAATCAATAGTTGGACTTGCTCTTCGTTGGGTACCTGATGACGATTCAACACGGAAACTTTTACCAATGAAAAGACTTACCAAGCTGCCCTTCCAGATATTACCGACTCCCCAGAGCACACCTACACCAATCTCCCACATTTCCTGTTTACGTTCTTGACCGCGTGTAATTTCCGTGCCTACGCTCCCAAGTGTTGCCCACACTCCGTCCCATACCTGTTTTCCGCTCGCGGATGCCGCAGATAATTCGGCGGTTGGAGACGCGCTTAATGAGAGGAATACATTATTCAAGCACTCAAGTGCGCTAACATGAATTGCACTTAGTACCGATGTTGTCGGTGGGTGCGAGGACTGCCCGGCTGCAGGAGGAAAAGACAATCTAACAGGTTGGATAAGGGTGATGAGGGGTTCTACGAGCGCGGGTAGATGACGTGTAGTTGTTGCGCCGTTGGTTAAGAGAACATCATCGAGAGCCATGTCATCTGCTACATCTTCCTCTAACTCAGCATCATTATCTGCCGGAATGTCAAATCATCATCTCCATTTTGAAATAAAAAAAATACCTTCGTCATCTTCCTCTGCATCAAGTTCACCTTCCTGGGGCTCTGAGGTGGGGTCAGGCAATGTCGCGCACGCTCCGGTCAAAATTTCTAGTGCAAGCTGGATGGTGCGCAATTTGTTCTCCAAACGTTCAAGTTCGACCTCGGTGTCGGACCTGTGATCTGACTTTGGAGTGCCTTTTAGAGATAAATTTGCTATCTGCGGAGGTTCCAGTGCCTTTGCGGCACGTCAACAACGCCAAGGAAATACTGAAAGTGGCAGCTTACCAATTTTGCGACCAGGCTTTCAGCAAGTGCCGATGATTCAATAAGAGACACAGAAGCCACAACTGGCTGTAGCAGTGGAAGTACGATTTCCTTGCCAACATCGACACCTGATGCGCCACTAGTGGGAGGCAGAGGTGATACGTTGCTGAGGATACCTGATCTTGATCAGCCCGGAATCTTTCCACCAAAAAAGCCTTTACCAATTGTCAGCACTTTTAACGTGGTCAATCGATCCCCAATTGCTTCCTTATCCTTTCCCTTTGCAGTATCTTCACTGCGCACAATTTCGAGTAAACACGTACTGTACGCCGCATTCGACCGCAGCTCATCTATAGCTGGCTGGTTGTCATCCGTCAAGACGTACAAGCATTGCGCTGAGTCACAGTAAGTCGCATAAAGCAGATTAGAAACAATAATCGCACCTGCAGCGGTGACAGTAGCTATGGGCAATTTCGCTCGGGCGGCCAGGAACGACATCAAGAAGGGAACAAGATTTATTTGATTGATTGCGTTAAGAGCCTTATTTGATGTCTCCCTGACTGTCCGTTCAACGCCGATTCAATGCGATTAGAAACTGATGCACCTACGAAAGACACCAGAGTATAGTATTGACATTCTCGGTAAATTCATACACTACTTGCTGCGCGTTTTCAGGAGCCGTCTTGGGTGACTCCAAGAATTGTGACAGTGCAGTCGATATCTGGGAGAGTAGATGACGAACCCATTTTTATGAAGATGCATGTTGAACATACCTTCGGTACAAATGTTTTAAGGGGGGCCAATATATTTTTATTGTACATTTCTGCGCATATATCGTATCCTCCATCGATGCACAGATTTCTGAGAGGAACGAGGATATAAGGTGAAGATATCATCATGACGCAAATACATACCTCAGCGCCCCAGCAGCTTCGATCCAAACCTCCTCCTCGCTGTCGGATAAGCGCGTGATGAGCGCGCCGACGACATTTTTCCCTTGCAGTAGCCGTCGCGTAGATGGATCATTTTGTATGAGATTGGACACGGCGACGCATGCCCACTTGCGCTCAGCAGCGTCTGGGCTCTCCAACTACATCACAAATATGAATTCCCCGTACATCGATCTTGTCCTCTGACGCACCTTTTGGATGATAGGCAATACTGCTTCATTTTTTGGGGAGGATGAAGCTGCTGATTCCAGACCTTTGGGAAGATGTGAATCTGGCACCCGCATGGGATTGTGTCGACGCATCGACCGTTTTTTCTGCGACTTGCCCATTTCAGATAACCTGTGGGGGTTGAATAGGTGATCGTGAAGCAGCCTCGATATCTTTGCTAGAGCTGATGCTTCGTACTTACTACTACTACCCAAAGTGCGACTACTATTTTTGGCCACTTAACAATTTATGTATATAAAAAAAGTAAAATTATATCAAATACAATCTATCCTCGTTCTCAAGTCCCTTATCAGAAAGATGGTTGGTTTGATGGTTTGAGCTCATACGACAGCTTTGCGCACATTTCCACAGGTGGCCGTGTGCTGTTTCGCCTTTGTCAAATACATAAGTATTGCAAGTGTTCAAAGTACTGCAACCAATGTTTGCGGCAACGTTGTGATATGCGAGTAAAAATGTCCGTGAAGACAGCGATAATTAGGTATATGGTACACTACAATATCCAAGGTCCTGCATGAAGTGGAAAACCCACAACTAGGGTCGATATATCGGAAGGGAGCCACCCCTGCCAACACTATCCTGATCAGGAGGAGCAGAAGGTTGATCACTAGATGTATATAACGGGCGCGACAATGTGGGCTGAGAAGGAGACGATGGAATGGGGGTGTCGTATTCACCGTCCGCGTTAGATGATTCAGAGGCACCGCTTTCCCAATGATCAAAAGCTTGGTCATCATTCAGAAGCGGAGGAGCGGAAGCATGCGGAACCTCCTCGAAGGGAAGGGTATTAGGTCCTTCTTCGTATGGGGGCATAGATGCGATAGGATCTAAAGCGGTGATATCCTCCAAATAACTGTGCTCGTCAAAGTATCTGAACGATAATAGACTTTTCGAAGGCGGTGTCGGGAGGTTCGAAACACCGACCTCGAATGGAGATGTCGCGGGGGTCGCGGCAGTGCCTGGATGGAACTCAAAATCCTCATGCCATGCAGGGGCAGACTCATGGACTGGTAAGGAACTCTCGCCTGGGCCCTCTTCATTCGCAGGAGGCGCACTAGCCAAAAATGCCATACGAGCGAGATGCGCCTTATCATCAATGGCAATGTGCCCAGCATAGCTAGGCTGGTAGGGAATTTCGTCATCCTCAGGCGCAGGTGGAAAGTCATGGCGACCGAATAGTAGTGACGCTCGGCGTGACATAGCACCATCATGGTTTACGTGGGATGCTCCCTGAGGATAGTCTTCAGTGACAGGACGCATTTGTGATGCGGGAGACATGTAAGCAGGTGGTGACGAAACTATGCCTGGGCTAGATGGAGCTGATGTAGGAAGGGATTGTGTAGGGGTGGGAGAAATCTCGGGAGAGTGAATGGTAGCGACATGAGAATCTTCACAGGTTGATACTATTGAATGCCGCCGAGATGAGGGAGGGGATGATGGAGGGATGGACACCTCGCGTAATATTGGGGATTGCGGTCGACTTAGCCTTCCCATCGGGAGTGCGTGACGGCGATTCTTGCGTCGACGAGCAGAATGTCGAATGTTGGCCTTCCATCGAGCGCTTGCCCTGGCCCATACGCGAAGCTTTCCACGAGCCTCTTTTTCGTTGTCCCCGTCCTCTGATGGATCGTCGACATCTGCCTTGTGTCTAGTTTTTAACTCCACGTCGTTCATCTTCTTCTCTCTCTTTGACTGTTTCTTCCGCCTCTTTCTCCAAATGATACAGCCTACCATGAAGAAGCAAATTGACACCGCCAAAACTATGGCTAGTGACAAGATAATGATAGAATCTGTCTCATTGGTGGATGAAGTTGATGAGGTCCAACCAGCGGGAAGGACAGAGTCAAGTTGCTGTGATTGTGTTATGGAAACAGGCGCGGAAGTTTGCGCAGTCTGGA
>PVYJ01003844.1:0-13959 GCA_002995095.1 Rhizopogon sp. AM-2018a | reverse complement strand
TTTCTTTTTTGAACAACTAATAGATACAAAATATGTTACCTCTTCCGACGTTCGATAGCGCGATCATTGTACAATGGGTACAACAGTACCCCCGAGATATATCACCAGACATGCATGGGTAGGACGTACAGAGATTTAGGATGCTACGAAGGTGGTCGGAAGATATTAGTCGCGGAGGTGTAATTTTTGGGAAAGAGAGACGAGAAGATCAACGAAACACTAATCCCATAAAATGGCATCATACGACAAGAATACTGGTGCGAGCGCTGTAAAAAACGGTGTCCAACGTGCGAGCCGTCGTAGTGCTATCCTCACTCGGATGGCGTATCCACTTCTCGTAGCTTCTTCGAGCACAACCAACATCACTCCTCCGTGGGGCATCAGTGTCGGTGCTTCTGCGGATCCAAGATGCTTCCGACTGAAACATGGAGATGGGTCTCGTGTCCTCTTTCGCGGGTTCTTCTGTGTCGCTGGGCCCAAACCACCCACACACATCCCAACCAGAACCCCGCTTCCCATGCCCTCCATCAAGATCGAGTCCGCCACCGTGGGGACCGAGACTTGCAGGTGACGCTGGCCGGGAATATGTGGGGAATGGCGTGAAGCCAAATGGTGGACCTGATTGTAAGATATTATCGTCAGGCTCAGGTGTGGCGCTCGGCGTAGGGAGCTGCGCGACCATCAAAATTTGTTCTTCCGCTCCGTCCTTGGCCTGCGTATTGTCGCTCGCCACCACTTCCCCAGCATTTGCGGTCTGGCGATCTGCACCTAGGGAAAGAGTCCAATCATCCCCTTGCGCTACTTGCAGGGCTTCATCAGCTTCATGAAGAGCGCCGTCCTCTGATGGAGGGGTTGGCAGGATTATGCCGCTACCAGGTACGTCGATGCAGAAAGGTAGCGACAATGTCCAGTCCGCGCCTGCAGGCGGGATAGGCACACCCGCTGATGTGACTCCACTTCCCAGCAGTGGAGCCGATCTCCTTCGCTCCCGTGGAACTGCGAGAAACGGCATCGTGGAAGCAGCACTCGACTGCCTTCTCGGTTTTTTCTTCGGTGAGCTCTCTGTAGCATCAGGATTTGCCTCAGCATGGATCTGCACGCGCTTCGGAGGTGAATCGGAACCACTGAGCGCCCCTTTTGAACGCCTGCTGCCGAGTACTAGTATGCTCTTCGTGCGCCGTACTCGGGCTTCCAAGTCACTGGCAGCCTCCAATACTCCGACACTCGTGCGCTTGCCCAGCGTAGGAGAAGTAGCATCGGACATGCCGTCCTTCTGGTCTTTGGGCGATAAGATTTCTTTTTTTCTGCCTGCCTTCGAAGGAGACGAAGGAGGGCTGGGTAGGCTCGACGAAGCTGGGACTACGATGCGTCCGGTAGCACCCCAGCTCAAACGAGAAGGGAGTCGCAGACTTCCAGGGGAGGAAGAAGGAAGACACGTGACTATGCCCGTAGGCGAACTACTCCGCACAGGAGTACGACTACGCTTCGAGGGGCTCGGGCTGACAGTTGGAAGCGGTTTTGGAGGATTTGAGGGCGTGTGGGAATCTTGCGCCGATAAAGTGGGTGGAGGAGGGAGGGGGCAACTGGGAGGAGGTCCCGGTAATGGCGGAGTCTGCATTGATCGGGATCCGGACCGTGCACGAGAATAAGGAAAAGATGATGTTGAGGTAGGCGATTTCATGCTGGACACAGGCGACGCAAGTGCGTTATATGAGGCTGGGGAAATGTGAGAGAGTTGGGATGATGTGTGTGTGGACATGGTAGGCGATGGGATGGACCAAGCGGACGTGGACATGGAACTTTCGGTATCAGAGGGCACGTGTGGTGTTACTCCGATAGCTGGCTGAAGACAGAGAGATGCATTTTCTTGAGGAAGGATGAGTGTCAATGCTGAGGGGCGTTGTCTTTGTTTCGCCTGAATGGTGCTCCCACTATGCCTGTGGGATGAAACGGCAAATTCAGTCGCTCGAGGTGTGATGTTATCATCGCTTGATTTGATGTCCATGCATTCAGATGATGAAGTGCCTGGGTCCCTTCCCACGACATCCGAATTCGTAGGTTCCCGAGTGATCGCTCTGGGGACGAGGCTCAATGACGATTTGCTACCAAACAGGAGCTGTAGCGGTGAACGTGGCGAACGTGGTGCTGAAGGAAAGTGGATCATTTGTGTTGGAGAAAGCTGAGGATGGACAACGGGAAATGGAGACAAGGAATGGGAAGGGAGCGAAGTGGAAGCCACATTTTGTGATTGAGTATGTACACCTTCTTCTGTGACTTGGTTGAAGATACGCTCAGACGCAGGTATGATTGAACCAAGACTAGAGTTCGAAGACATGCTAGTCAGCGCTCTCTGGGGTGCTTGAGCGGCGGAAGCGACAGATGACGAGCGAGAACGATTTGACGAGTCCACTGGGACGCCTGCGTCACATACACGGCCTTTCGCCTGCATACAGATAAATATAAGGATTAAATACGGAGGCGTATACGCACCGCATGATCTTCAGTTTTGCGAGGCCTATGGGGCGATAATCGGGGTAAACGCCATGTAAATGTCATCTTGCGAGGACTCGGTGTGATAGGTTCGTGTACCTGTTCCGGGGGGGATTGTGAAAAGATAGGTAGATGTGGTGAAGAACGAGAAAACAATCGATGGAAAGTCAAAGGTTTTGATGGTTTTTCTGGGGTCGTTAAAAGGAGTGGGTCGTGGTGAATGACAGTGTCGGGAATGTTTTCGAAATCAAGAGACTCGGTTAGAATATGATTTAACTCATTTATAGTGATAGTGGGTGGTCTGCGAGTACGGAACATTCTAAGGAAAGAGGGAACGAGGGAATGAAAATGAGTTGGACAAAAGACGCGTTTGATCAAAGGAAAGTGGACATTATTAACGTTGCCCGCAAAATGACAAGTCAGGGTTCCAATGCACTCGGAGAACTTTACCAGTCCTGGAAGTAAGCTTAAAGTCCTAATTACATAAATCATGAAACTTCTAGTAGTCGGAGTTCGGTATATTAACCTTCGGAACGTGACAAGAACCACCATCCTCAGCTCCTTCTTTTTATCTGACTGTCTCTGACCATACCTCAATCCCTTTCACCACACATTTCCAACCTCGATGGGCAACGTGGTTGGCAACGTGAAGCACTGGCACAAGCGACCCGATGCCGACAATTACGATTATTTGACATTAATAAAATACCCGACAGAAATGAACGTAATTATGAAAATCGGAAGGTAGCACCGCTTCTCTCCAGTCTTGTCGTCGCACCTCCTAGGCTCAAGTGTCTCAGCTTGCATTTAACTATACATTAACCATCTACCCCACCTCAGATCATTGCTCAAATCAATCTAGCTCTAGTAACGAAAGCAATCAGAAAAATGTCATCTATTGAACCGAACTTTTTTGTTCTTATCATACCACGTACCGTACGTATCAATTCTCGTCAGCCTACCATGATGTCCAACTTGGAAGTCATCATCTTCTCTGTTAGGATGAAGCATTGTCCTCTTTTACTTAAAAACCTAGCATCCATTGTCCTCGAATGATAGATGTCACATCCGAACTAGTTAGTCTGACTGATAGTTTCAAATATCGCTTCGCGAGTCGATAGCGCATAAGTTGACAGCCACAAATCGGACTAGTGTCATTTTGCTCGTTATGTTGGATGGTGGGACGGATTTTCATTGTTCAGTGGAGTCTTCAAGCCCACTTACCTTCGAAACCATGTCCCCCGTGTTTCACCATCGTACGGCACTCGCAGACTGTCCCCGGGAATTCCGAGCAAAATCTTATATGCCTCGGAACCGATCGTAAGTTGATAGAACCAACAATCTTCAATTATATGTATTAATCTCCCCGCGAGGTCGCTCATGACCGGCCAGCTACAAGCCGGGATTGGAAATAGATGTCGACAAGTGAGGTTGTTCACATCGTCCAGCATCCCTCTCTTGTCCTACAAAAGCCAGGAGGATGATCTGATGATGAAGTTCATCGATCCCCCCTTAAGACTCTCAGGTATCTATTATCTTTGGTCCCATGTCCTCCATGCTTGACCTGTTCCATGCGTGGCACTGGCAGATTGTACTCCTTCCGCGGTTCTCGCACATCTAGCTTACGCCTACCTCCTGGCCCACCAGAGCCTCCTCTTGGGCATCAGTATGTCGTGGTCGCATGATGAGTGATATTTGTGCATGCAATAGTGGACCCAGGAAGATTGTCCAATGGATAAACGAATATGGACCAGTCATCTCTCTCAACAAAGGAAAGGATGTACTGGTCATCGTCGGACGTTACCAGGTTTGATTTTACATTTTGGGGGATGTTAAGATGGCTGACATTCAAGTCTGACAGGAAGCTGTTGACATCATGGAGAAGCAGGGTGCATCCCTCGCAGACCCCCCTCGTTCGGTCGCTGGTAGTGAAATGATAAATCCTTGGCAGAGGAATGCGATTCGGCCAAATCGGATCTGGTGAAAAGTTTCGCAAGTTTCGCAAGTAGGTGATACATTAACCATCCAACACCGACCGTCTAACCAGCCCAAATGATATCAGAGCCTCACACACACACCTCCAGTTAAAGTCCGCTCAAACTTACGAGCCAGCACAGTTAGCGTATGCACGTGACATAATTTTAGATCTACTGGACAGCCGAAGGTTACATCAATTACATATTAAGCGGTTCATAGACTCAGTACTCTTTTCATATTTCGGCTGATTATCATGTGCATTCCTGCGGGCGCCACTGCGTTCGGAAATCACTGGCCGGTGCGCCCAGGCTTCATTCGTTATAATTACTTACTTCATCCTTCAAGAGTATCTCCCGTGACCCCGCCGTCTACCACGACCCCGAAGTTTTCGATCCCCAACGCTGGATTGGTACAGACGGAGAAATAAAAGATAAAATGAGGCTGTTCACTTTCGGTTTTGGAAGACGGTACATATCAGTTCTTTTGCACTGTGGGTCTTGCTGATGACATATTAGTGCGTGCCCAGGGCTGCATGTTGCCAATCGGTGAGTTGACAGTGCCGATAAATGCAATATCTCAATGAATGCGCCACTTTTCAGATCAATGTATATCGCTGCCGCTCTTGTGTTCTGGTCCTTCACACTTGCAGAAGACACAAGTAACCCTGTCGACGACACTGCTTTTACGCCTGGCATAGTATCACACCAAAAGCCATTCAGCCTGATCTTCACGCCACGCATGAGCGAGACATCATTGAAAATTATTTTCTCCTCGACAGCCTGAGGCGTGTAGCAGGGGCTTGAACCGATGCATGGCCATTGCTCAGCTACCGAACGATATTAACAAGCTTGCACTAATCGTATATTATCACATCATCTATAGATTCTCTTGGTGATAATATATTATTACTAATTGACGTCCATGTGGTGTCTCGTTTATCCGCACATTCGCCATACATATGCTTCCAATGTTGTCTTCACCGTGACTATGGCGAGTGTACAGTATCCAATGGTCAGATATTTGAGCTGCTACACATGTTGTTCTGATATCTGATGTCAGTGATCTCTCTTCTGGTGGCGCCTCGTGATGTGCACCTGCAGTAAACACGTCTGCTTTGGCGCACAAGATCTTCCTAAGTAACAGTCACTGACGAGAATGATTGGTATCTTTGTGCCAGTATATCCGTACTTTGGATCCGCTGTGTATGCCAACAGTGTTCGCATTTGGAACGTTTGAAAGTGACTTTTTGAACAGTCTTTGGCCCCTTTATCTCGTACTACCTCGTGAACTATTCCTCTTCAACGGTCAAGACTCACTCGACTCTTCACCCAACCGTGCAGTTGATGGAGAATCAGAAGTTTTGTCGTTTCTCCACGTGCCAACTGTGCGCATCCCTATGGAACTTCGTTGTTGGGACCAAAACTCGATGCGACTCATGGTTGGCGGCATAGTCTGCTCAGACGAGATGCCCAGCCCAACACGAATTATGATCAGGGTAGACGCGATCGCCTGATGCATATGTCCAGATTCAGGTTCACCACAAAAATATTTATATAAGAACTCACATATATCTGTGTCCCAGCCAGACTCAATATTGCCTCAGCGGGATTTCGTGTGGCTACGAGAATGACGAAGATGAGCTGCGTGACCAAGTATAGCGCACCACTTTCTATTATTAGCATCGTCGAGCGCCCAGTGGGGACTCTTTTCGTTACTCGGTTTCCGTGTTCATCCACCACAGCAATCCGGGAGATGTACCAAATGCGACCAGCGATGAGTCCAGTTATCATAACGTTCGTGCAAAGAGGTAAAGCATATCCGGCAGTAGTTAAGGGTACAATCGCAGTTGGAGGAACTGGAGATGTCGGGTTGATCACCAGTAAGAGTGCTGGGATGGGCAAGATGCACCCTGACACGGCAGGTGAGTTGTTTCGCATTGATAAAAGTCGATCGTGATTTACCAAAGCCTGCAAAAGCAGTCAAGAGAGGGAGAACAATCACATAGAACTTCTTCCCCCATACAAGCCAGCATCGATAAAGCAGCAGCAAGTCTCCGATGAGATCAACCACAGAAATCATCACATTTGCTGCCATCAGCGCGTATGTTTCGTTTGCGAAATCTGCGAACGGAGCATTTTGCTGCAGGGATATTATTAAGTCTTCATTCATCGCGAGTTTTTTATTCCTCACGAGCGCGATGTAGAAATGGTTGAACATTAATGCAAAATGAGCTGTAGATGTTATAAACAGGAGGCTGTTTGCAACCCAAATTACTTTGTTGGTCGCATGTGACACTCGATAACGTTTAACGAGGATTGCAACGGAGATGACAAGTAGCACACAGTTGACCCCTGCGCACTATAATATCAGTCATGCTTATTCCAAAGTAGCCGAATGTTTGAAAAGAATAGTCACGCACCATACAAAATCGCCTCGCATACGAGGCCTACAACTTGAGTTACACTTATTGAGACAGTCATCAGCAGAACTAGAGCAAAGAGATCTGAGGAGAAAAGGCGGTTGATACAAGAAATCTCCGCGGGCTCCACTACCATTCATACAAACGCTTTCACACTGTAGGGTGTGGCGCTATGGCAATGCCATCACCGCACAAAGAATATCACCAGCTCGGTCCGCAGGAGCTGGTCAAGTGGCTACGTGCACTGAGGTCCCATGACTCAGTCAGCGTGGGTAGTATTCCAACAATCAATTGCCAGGCCTGGACTTGACCGTGGGTCCTCTCGATTCTCAAAGCATTTCTTTGATGTATGTATATCCAGAGTAGGACGTAAGGGGCACTTCCGCAGTTTCATCAGTAACACAAGATTTACGTAAAGTTCGAATTTGATGTAAGTGTTAGGAATAAGAATAAATCATGACATCGAGAACGTGAGTGTGTGTCGTGAAGAGTCCGTCGCTGAGCTCGTGAAGTGAAAACGGGTATTAGGCGAAGATTAAATGAGACGTGAGATGGTTTGGAGATTGAGAACTAGTTGCATGCCCTGTCCCGTAGGAGAGTAGCTTAATCCCATCCATCTACGAGTATCTCCCAAACAGTCAATGCGCCGCGGTCCATGTAGATGGTCCCAGCCATGCAATGCCGGACTCGTACGTGCTCTCTCATGAAAAGCCGAAAAAACTGCTTCGACGCTGGCTAGGCTAATGCGCTCGATGTGATCCATCTCAGTTTCAATGAGAGGTATTTGCAACCAGTTGTAGACGGCATTGAGAACATCTGCGACCGTGATAGTGCCAGTTTGTTGCACCCTAATGACATTCCACGGGAGCGCCATAGGACACCCTTGAATGGCAATTTCGATAATGCTGACCGGAGGATCCGTCGCTGGAGAATTCATAGCATGCTCGAGGTTTGTGGAAATATGCGCGCCAGTTGTTAGCCTAGCTGTAATGGGGTGCTGGCGGACATCCCACTGAAGCATGGGCATGTCTCGTTGAAAAGGATTTAGAGCAAGCCAGGGTACGAGTGTGGGGCGTCCATAGTCTGTCGGAAGCCATGGCCAAGTAGGACGCGCAGCAGGTGTCCATATTGTGGGGAAGTATGTATATCCATTCGGAGTCCAGGTCAGATCGCCAGTCGGAAAAGACCACACGCTCTGGTCAGGTTGTCTAGCTGGCAGTGCAGGTGTGGCCCAGTTTGCACTACTCCAAGGAGTGCCCCAGCTTGTACCGATCCAGGCAGGCCCCCACGATGCACACCGTGGTACAAAGCCATTGCGCCATGGAGGAGGGACCGGTCCTAAACTGCACGTACATATACATTTACGAATAGAAACTAGAGGACGGCTTACCTGGAGTCATCTCATGATTGTTTGTCTGCCTTCTGCGGCGATGGCGGTTTTGCCACCAACTGCACCATCCAGGCATTGAAACGGCACCATTGTGCATGGTGAAAGTTGTGAGATTGAAGGTCGACGGCTTGTCAAGGGGAGCTTTTATATGATCCCATTAAAGCGCCAAATGTCATAAGAGTCGGTGAGCATCGGCATACAAACAGCATTGCATACAGTACCCCTGGATGACAACAAGGCTACCTGACCAGATATAAATTCGATGGTCACCAGGAGAAGAGTTAGCATACAGTACAACAAGACGGGCATCCCAGATTAGGAATTAGCCGACCCAGTGAGTGTCAACCCGCAGCTGGCACAATAGCGTAGGTAGACGTGAGCGTACACATGCGCCTACACAGACACCGCTGGAAGCACGTAATTATCCACTAGTAGTAGCTGTGTCGCCATGCAGATGCAACTTGAACCCACTTGAGAAGAATAGGCAGTCCCGACTCACGTCCGGGATACGCCGATAATTACAAATGCTCTGATAATAACATCGAATACAGATCGTCCAGTTGAACAGGTGTGCGTGCGTGATAAATACAGACCCGAGTGAGCAAGTGTTACCAGGCCACACCACGTAGGTTATGCCAAGAATGTGGCAGAGGTCCCCGCGCGGCTATGTAAAGGCTGTTGATCAACGAGCATAGTAACACAGCCATCGTCTGTCTTCCTTCTGTATATGATCTGACCAGGCTTCTAGTTACATAGTAACAGTTAAACAGTTGTTCGTTGGTTTTCTTGGCTGGAAGTCTCGCCGCGGCGAATTGGCGGTGAATGCTCGAAACACTGGTAAGTAACTGCCACGTTCAGAGGATTCCTGCGTAATCAACAGTGGCAAGTTCCTCTTTTTTTTTCTATACTTGCGGCAAAGTTTTGCTGTTTCTCCAGGAGGTTCATAGAAAGATATATATCAAGGGTATGTTCTTCCATGTTACTCCGAGTCGAAGTATCAACCACGACAAGATGACTCGGGCCTGATCAACGATGCATTGGTTGTCACAGCTTCAGTCGTATTTTGCATCACATCATTACGGCCCTTCTATGAAAACTACAGGAACAAATCTCTAGGGCTAGCCTTATTCTGGCAGGGTCCTCGATTTGACCTATTAGAGAACCGGTCCGCCCGGTTAATGAGATACTGTTCAATGCAAAAAGGACAGTATACGTGCATTCAAGTAATGTTTTATGTAGACTTTGGAACATACTCACCATCGAATAACTGGATTTCAAGCTACGGAGAGCAGTGAGATAGTCACTAAGGCAGTCACGCGCATCATTTTCCTAGCAACTCCATCGAGCCCTTATACTACCTATACGTGACAGCATCTGCAGAAGGCATTGTTTCGTTACACCCTAGAATAGCAAGTTCAGTTCACTCACCAATTGGGTAGAAATGACACGGGGATATCAGTAACAGACCGATACCTCAGGGAGCAGGAACCAGTAGCTGTGTTCATTAATTCATTCTCTATGTGCCTTGTGTCATTGTTTATCTCGGTGAAGAAGCAGACTACGTAACGATGCCACATCGAGACCTTGCGGGCACTGAGGGGCGAGAGGGGACCAATTCCACATCCGGCGGAGCATGAAGTCCTGAGTAGATGACAGCGAGCACTGATGTCCTGAAAATAGCACGATGTCAGTGGTGGGGCCGGAAGACCAGTGAAACATACTATCTCGCACTCGAGAATACAAGGGAACGAGAGTGGACCAGGCTACTCGACTTAAAGTCATGGTGCGGGGATAAATAAACGTTTGAACACCCGAGAGCTTTCAGTGAATGCGACCAGCAGATGCGTCTTGGAAAGGATCAGGTGACCCAGGTTGTATCACCTATGCATGCGCATGATGTCCACGGCGCGATGACAACTTGAACGACGCCCGTAAAGGTTAGCAGCTGCAATGTGTCTTTCTGTTGATTTTGATCATGTGTCTACTCTCTGTCGAATCTTGATCTTGGTGCTATCAAAGCGTTGTCAATATGACCGTGTCGGTTGTTAGACATGTACAAAATTTAAAGTGGGAAGCACACGACATAAATATAGTGCGTGGTGAGTACTTGCTGTCAGAAGCCAGCAACAAGCCCTCACCAGACGCCATACAAGGCGCACACATTCGAAACACATGCATTAGTTTGAAACGTGGTGAGTAGGAAATTGGAACATCTTTTTCAACATATTCACTGCTATCCAACAAACTGTACCCTGTGATTTGGGCTGGCAGTGGCGGGAAGGACGAGAACGTCAGGAGGATCTCACATACCTCACTCTGACATTCGATATGGGTGATGATCGTGCAAGAGCTGGGTGAGGTGAGAGAGTTAGAAGACAGAGCAGATAGATGAGGCACGACAAGGCACTTTGTCGCAGCGAATGCTTGCGGACGCGGAAGCAAAGTGGCAAGCGCTGACCGCTGGAACCGCTGACTGGCAGGAAAGAGGTTTGTCGCGTTCACCAATTCTCATCGCGTGACGAGGAATAGTGTCTCTCATAGACGTTAACCACCTTCCTGAACAGCTGGCAGTGGTTCTTGTGAAAACGCCACTCATCTATTAATATTGCCAAGTCACACGATACCAAAACATGAAGTATGACACGTTTCACATTTTATCCTCACGGCCAGGCTGAGTCTAGGTTTCACTGGCGCTGAGCATACCTAGACGCTCGCTCGGTTCCGAGGGCTGAGATATGTGACGTGGCGACTCCAATGATACGATTAGACTTCCAATGATTGCACGACAGCTCTGTGTTCCACGTCCGAGGGAATGCGTTCGTGGTGCAGTGAGCCCGTGATGGGTCATAAAAAGCTCAATAACGGTTGACAGAGATACGTAAACTAGAACATATCGAGACATGAAACGAAATAACTCCTCAAGCCTGAGCAGAAGCATGGTCAATGAAAAGAGGCGTAGTGTCTATGCCAAGCTGAACTACAGCAGAACGAAAAGGTAGTGGAGGAGGGGGTGGGTGCATTACGTTCACTCCGAATTAGCGGTGGCAACACGCTCGCGAAGACCCTCAGTTGTCAATGTGTCTGTATGCGTGACAGCACGCGAACCGGACAGATTTGACAGGACAGGCTTCAGCACGACATTGTAAGTCTTTTGCGCACCCTAGAATGAGAAGACATCAATCGCATGTATTTTAGCAAGTATTATATCTGGGACTTACGCGGAAGCTTGGAAGCTGCAGCCAGAGAATGAACACCGTCTTGAATGCGAAGTACCATGGGAAGTAGTAAAGGACCACTCTGAGTGCAATGCTCTCGAGGAAGTTAAAGAATCCAAAAACAACCCAATATGTGAGCCACTGCACATCATCCAGGCGCCCAGGGGTCTCCAGCGCCTTGAAGGAGAGGTAGGTAGGAAGGGCCCAGCCAACGAGGTTAGAAGTCGGTGCGGCAAGAGGGTTGACAAAGTGGAAGAGGGTGAGGAGCAAGACAGTGCCTATGACGAAATAGGTCTTTGGAACCTGAGTTCGTTGCTCAAATGTAGTCAAAACTGGGTACTTTGTAAGCTGTTGAGGGGCTGATGTTGGTTAAAGAAGTATGGGCAATTAATTAAACACAAACATCCTTGTCAAGTTGCTGAATATAATAGTTCGCCTTAGTCTGCACCTGGATGAAAGCAGGGTGCTGCTGAACTTTTGACGTCGCGGACATCTACGCAGCAGAGACAATTTTCTCGTCAAAAGCCCAAAATAAAGAATAACATCTAAGTCGATAACACTGACCTTGGGGGGCGTGAAATATGTACTGGAGAACTGATTAAGGAGCAGTCAAGACGGTGGTAAGGAAGAGAGAGAGTGGGGCGGATACGGCGTTGATATGGGTTTGATGACATGTGTTTGGCAGCAACAATACGTCAGCTCGGCCTCTACCCCCCAGAATCATATATTCGTGCAATCCAACATCCAATACCAGCCACCTTATCGCTTGCTCCCCATTTCACAACTCGTGCCAAACGTCTGCTGCATCAATGGACAATTACGAGGCAATACAGGTATGTACTTGACCATAACATGTGAAGTGTGGAGACAGCTCATCAACCACGCTGAGCAGGCCCTACATAAATCACTGCCTGCGTTCTCACCTTATGTCTCCGCGTCTCTCCTTCCACCCATAGCTCTCATCCTCTTGACGTCAACTTTCGCTCTTGCATTTTACTTTTCGACGTAAGTCGCTAATTTGTATATCTGTCATACGTGTCCATAAACCTATGTCCACAGCCTCCCAAAAGACACGTTCCCGTTACGTGAGACTGCGGTAGCATCAATAGCCAGTATTCTCGGCGGTTTTGGAGTTGTCGCACTGTTCTGTAGCGTCGGAGTAAACGTGTAGTATGGATGGAGGCATCGACATGTCTCTCTAGCAATCACGATCAACCACTGGATACCCTCCCAAAACACTACTCGTTTACTAGTTGTTGACACGCCAACCGTGTTTACAAGAGACACACTGGAAAGTAATATATGAGTTCACGAGATTAAGACAGCGAACGGCGGGGCGACAAACAGTGTATAAAATTGTGGAACCTTCATCAGCACTGCGCATCTGCAATCGGACACAATTCAGTTTTTTGAGTAAACTGTGTTAACAGTCTTCGTTACCTGCTTCTCTTCGTAGTAAGCCTCAAGATGTCCGCAAGCAGGGCATTTTTCTGACACCTGCACGGTTGTAAGGAACCATAAGCACATTCATACTTTGCTGGTCACCTTGGGTAAAACTTTGCCCTGATGAACCTTCGTTTGTGTCTTGCGCTTCTGTCTCAGCGCGGAAGGGAATGCCTCAGGGTGTGACCGCGTGGTGATCTCGATGTTCTCATAAGCTGCCAAACACGATAGATGCAGATCTGGATGGCAGTTCAACGTGGTTCAGAGTACGCACATGATGCTGGCTCCTCATAACTGCATTGTTCGCAAGTAACCGTTGGCTCGTTGTCTTTTGGAGGACTAAGCAGAGTGCCGCAATGAGGGCAAAAGAGAAGAGAGCCTACAGGCTGTAGTCAGTCACTTGTATCTGGCTTCAGTACCATCAGCTCACCAATTTTATGTGCGAGAGTCGGCATAAGGTTGTGAGTTACTCCTAGCACAATTGTCTGCTAAACCAGTTGTGTCTCAGTCGTATCTTCCGAGTCGACTGAGAAAAATTATCAATATGCGTCAAATATGTGTGCGCCGCGCTCGGCGGCGCCTGTCGCGTCGGGTGCAGTAGCCGATCATCGATCAACGTCAACGTTTGACCACTACAGTGTAGGACCGGCATTTGAGCCAGCAAAATTTCGAGGCTGTCAGGCTTCAACACTCACACATTTATTGAAAATCTAATGCGACAATATTTTGTGTATATACAATGACTATATTCTTGCAACACTGCTAAGGGATCAGATGAGCGTTGCGTGCACAATGTAAGGATCAGCAGAATTCTCTGTTATCAGGTTTTACCAGCACTTGAGCCAGTCCCACATTTGGCAATAGCACGCGCAAAGTTGTTATCGATTATTATCTAAGCGATTAGTATCATACTCTATTGACCATCCTCTTCATCTTCATCACTACCATTCTCCTGATCGTCACCTGCAATGCCCTGCACGGCTGCTGGTTTAGCCACTGGTGCTTCCAACTTGCCTCGTGTTGGC
>PVYJ01003827.1:0-29228 GCA_002995095.1 Rhizopogon sp. AM-2018a | reverse complement strand
TCTAACAGATTTAGCGATCTCTCCACAGCTCTCTGATATTATCAAAGAAATATGGCGACACTTGTGTCGCAAAGGATTTCCACTCTTATCCGAACAGTATTCACAAGAAGGCTCTGAAACCCCGAAATCGTGGCGCGAGCAGTACTTTGTGAGCCCTTTCTTAAGTTTCAGGACATTTCTTGACAAAGGACGCAGTTATTACGAGAGGCAGAGGCACAACGGCTTGAACTGTTAGGTTCTCGTCTACGCAGTCAACGCATGGAAGCGGACGAACGGAAGAGAGAACGTGAAGTTAAGATCACCGATCGCCTTCCTCCCCCGAAACGTGCTCGTGGGTGTATGTCGATTTTTTTTTAAACTTCTTCCAACCTTTGTGTATTGACTACTGCCTACCAAGGGGGAGCACCGAGTCAACCCAAGACGCTCTTTCAGAAGACAAAGAGTGAGGCCACGAAACTACGCAGCTCTATGTTCACGGCTCGTATCATTCCCCCCCCTAAGCGGCAACGCATGCCGCACAGTTCATCCAGCCTAACAGGACCAGGACCAGGACCTTCCAAGTCAACTAAGAGCCTGGTAACTGTTAAGACAGTCACGTACCAACGACCATCTATCCCACTTGCATCGCCCCAGTTATCTGGTCCACCTCCGACCCCATCAGTCTCGGCTCCTCCGGCTCCCGCTACTCCTCAGAAAGCGCCCGCTTCTGATCGTCCACCCAAACCATCACAAACGGCACAGTCTCTCCCCTCCAAAGGGGAACAACAGGCGTTAAAGTCTCCAATAAACAAGAAAGACCGCATGACTTCTCTTTTCATGCCAAAGCACCGCACCCTTTCACAGCTTCCAGCACAAGCCAGTAATCCTCGTGTCATGCCGACTCGATAACCATCGATCTGATCTGCACACTCCACTGTACATATAATTAATCATTTTCTTCACTTGCATTGTGTTTGTTAGAGCCATCATCTATTATGAAAGAGCTTGTAGCACCATAGTACTAGTAGTGTATGCTGTGTACCTTGCTATCTATACGTTATCCCAGTGTCACCGTCTACTGGATATCCCTCGAACCCTGGTATACTATACCCTAGACAGAAACGCTCATCGCGTCGCCGAAATAGATCCAGCCCGCCTTAGAACTGGGGACAACGAGTGAATAGATATCTATTTGTCTATTGGGGAGGCGACCGCATATCAACTAACATTCCAGGTGTTGTGCAATCCAACCGTGTCATCCGCGCCATTGATCGGACCGCTAGACGCTACCACGTTCTCTCCATTGCGGAATCCACTGCCTCTACCGGCCTCACTTTCGCGGCTGCCTCTCTGTGGGTTCACAGTCACCTTGTTCTTGACATTGTCCGCGCGAAGCGACCCCAATTGCCGTAAATACTCCTCGCTGACGCCACCAGTGACATACTCCCCTGTGAATACGGAGCAATCGAATGTGGAAATGGATGGGTTGAATTGTCGCACAGATGCGATGAGGTCGGGAAGAGTCTGGAATACGACAAGGTCAGCACCGATAGCTTCGGCTATCTCTTCGGTGTTGCGTCCGTGTGCGACAAGTTCTGCCTTTGACGGCATGTCAATGCCGTAGACATTCGAATGCCTGAATGGTCGTCAGCGATCCGGCGAAATTGACTACTGGTGGAAGGAATTACCGAATAGGTGGGGCGCAGCTCGCGACGATGACCTTCTTTGCACCGACGTCTTTTGCCATCTGGATAATTTCTTCTGAGGTGGTACCGCGAACGATGGAATCTGGAACCCATGTGTTTCAAGACACGACCTGGTACCCACCCGGTTTTCTAAGGCTTACCATCAACAAGGAGGACATTCTTCCCGGAGAACTCCAAGGCCATAGCGTTCAATTTCCGCCTGACGTTTCTCCGTCTGTGAAAAGCGCGTCAATCTTGTGGGTTCATAATCAATATGTCCTACCTCATTTGTTGGCCTGGCATAATGAATGTCCTGCCAACATAACGGTTCTTGATGAAGCCTTCTCGGTAGGGCAAGTTGAGCTTCTGAGCAAGATTCAAAGCTGCGACGCGAGACGTATCAGGGACCTGAAAAATGTCTTAGAAATAAACATCTGTTGGATGACGGAAACCACCAACGGGAATGACGACATCCACGGTGATGTTGCGTTCCTTTAAAACCTTCTCAACTTCGACAGCAAGTGCATCGCCCATGGCCATTCGACTGCGGTACACGCTGATGCCATCGAGCACTGAATCTGGGCGAGCAAAATAGACGAATTCAAATATATCGGGTGCAAAGGTCGCATGCTCTGCAACACGTTTCCTTGAAACGCCAGACCGAGTGATGATCACCGCTTCGCCTACCAGCAGCCAACATCAGCAGCTGCAACTGACACTGAAAGTGGGAATAAGGACTGACCGGGCTTCACATCTTCCCATTCGCTGAAGCCCAGAGCATCAGCGACGATGCTTTCGCTTGCAAAGAGGTAGTCTCTTCCAGAGCTGATACTTCTGGAAGCCATCCCAACGGGTCGGATGCCATTTGGATCTCTAAATGCAATGATCCCGAAGCCAGCAAGCATCGCAACACATGCATATGCGCCTATACACTGCTTCATAAGACCACCTATAGCAGTGAAAATGTCATCTTCGTTGATACGGAATTTGCCTGTCTGCTGGAGATTGTTCGCGAAGAGGTTGAGTAGAAGTTCGGAATCGGACGAAGTGTTTATATGTCTATGTGCGGTTGCGTCCATAGATTGCAAAAGTGAAGCACTGTCTATGAGGTTCCCATTCTGAGCAGATCGTCATCAGTTGGCTCTAAGTGAGAAGTCTCGAAGGTAGAACTCACATGTGCAAATACGATACCATAGGGTGAATTAACATAAAATGGTTGTGCTTCTGCGTGATCCGAGCTTCCAGCAGTTGGATAACGAACTGTGATGCATTATAAATTGATAAGATTAGGTTCTGTAAGGGCTTGCCATGGCCAACACCCATCCCTCCGATCAATTTTGCGATGGCCTTCTCATCGAAGACATCCCGAACCATACCGTTGGCTTTGCATTGGAAGAATCGACCTTTGGGTCCACAAGTTACGATGCCACATGCGTCCTGCCCCCTGTGCTGCAGTAAAGAGAGACCTTCAGAAATTTCTGGTGCTGCATCCACTGAGGCATCATGGAGCAGCAGTCCTAGAATACCACACACTAAGCAGAGATCATCAGAGGCAAGCGCTTTGTACGATCAAAAAGTAGACTAACTCGCAAATATTCGGTGGGGGGCGTTACGGCGTGAAGACGACAAACCGGCCCTTGGACTCGGACTACTATACGTCATTGCACTCTCGGGCCGGATGCCAAATCGTCCATCGTGCGTGATTCTGAACACCAGAGGTCCAGAACGCAACCAGAACGCATCTTGAATCAACAATCTGGACGACTTCTGATTTTTCTATGCGGTCAGCTATTAGTATGCCTCGATCTCTTGAAGCGTATCATTCGAAGTTCCTGTGGCTGAAGGGTCGCCTGGACCCTGTCATAGGTACTTACGACGTCGCCGAACAGAAGCCTGGCAATTCCAGTGCATCGAACATGTGCTTCATCCTAGGTAACTGTTTCTGATCTTCCCCTCTCAATTTGCGTTATCAAAGTGATCTACGGGTAGTTGTTCGGCAGCTCTTCGGTTCCACGTTCAGCGTCAATTTTCACTTGACATTAGGCACGCGTCGATGGGAATAACAACGGAGCTCTCGAGTATTTACGCGATTCGCACAAGAATCGCCGGCGCAAGCGTGTGATGGTTTGAAATTTTGTTTCATACGCCGCCCAAAGGTTCGGTCGACGCACGTCATCGGGGACAGGCAGCATGATGTCCTATTTCCGTCAATTAAAATAGCGTTCTGGTATTTAATTATTCACGTAGATCAAAAGAAAATCGATAGCTAACCACTTCCCTCTTCGCTGTCTGTTGCCGTCTATGATTCATGCAGCAGGAAAGACCGCCAACGTCAAGGCTGTCCTTGAAGGGCTTCCTAGCATTTCCAGTATGTTAACAGTGTACGTGTATTACAACGCGTCTTACATATCACTAGCATCGCATCTGTAACCCACCCCCATCTGTCGGTAAAGTACGCTCGTGTGGGGTGACACCATTCCTGGACGTTCGTCTTGACGATGTACTCGATCGCAAGCACCTTCCTCCCCTTGGTCTCAAGGATTTCGAAGAATATCTCCTCTATGTCGAGCAATCCCCCGAAAATCTCTATTTTCTGCTCTGGCTGAAGGAGTATACCACGCGTTACCATACATGGGCCAAGCATACCAAAGCTACACTTACCCCTACTACCGCTAGCACTGTCCCACATACACCTCAACAATCCTTTCGTACTCCACCACCGTCAGACCCGTCGCTCGCTCTTTTTTACGCGAAAGCAAAACAGACCTTCTTTATCCCTAGCGCCGAGTATGAACTTGACATCCCTTCAGATATTCTCGCACCTTTTCATTATTCATCTCAGAGCTCAGCATTTGTTACAAGAGTTCGTGGTCCTGCTTGGAACCCACACAACGGGCACCCAGATCCTGCCGTATTTACAGAGGTGGCATTGGAAGTGCGCGCTATGCTAAAAGAGTCCCTCTCTCGCTTTGTCTATGCGGCTTCTACCAATGTTGGCTCAGGCAGAGCAGCTTGCGGCATTACTGCTGGATTGCTTTGTCTGTTCATTGCTGGAATCTTACCCCTTGCATTGACGTCCGATCACTGGCACGGTGCCCCTCATTCACGGTGGTGGAGACTAACAGCTTTCCCCGGTATCTGGTTTGGTCTGCTGGCGTTAATCACTAGCTTGAATGGAGTGTGTAGATCCCATTTTTCCAGGTGATCGTGTACGATTGACTTCCTACTTTGCAGATATGTATTATGGTTTATATTTTTGGTGACCTGAGGCAGCTTCGAAAATTCGAACTCGCAAGACCAGCTATTTCAAGGCCGCTGCCTGTTCCCGTGGTTCCCACTTTAGTTGAACAAGTTCCTCGTCGACCAGAGCCCAGTAAGCGACCTGATGTCGTCATATCTAAGCATTCTGACACGCAGTATGATCCAGTGCACTTCTCGTCCACGTCCCTCCGATCCGCGCCACACAGTCTTCCTATACAGGGGCGCCCAATTTCGCTATCTTCGGAGTGTACGAACACCGAGTCGTCTGAAGCCTCGGAACGCTCGACTTGTTCATCTGAGCTGCGAGAGATTGAAGTGTCCCCCGCCTACTTCGACGATGCACCTGCGCCTGAAGGTCCAGCCACAGCCACAGGCTTGTATCGATCCCGCTACCATCCTGTTCAATCACCGATCACTTTTCCTGCACTGCTCCATACTCAAGAACGTATGAATCCTGCTGCGTCACTCCCACCCCTTGAACATCGCTCTCTCGACGAGAATGTTCGAAACAGTCAAGAAGGCAGGCCACAGAGCGGGGATGATTCTGGTTGCTTCGGTCCAAGTGCGGCTTTTATTCGTCACGAGGTAGACCTCGAAACGGGTGATCTGGCCCTAAATTCAAATGGGCAGGCAACGTTCCAGAAACAACAAAGTGAAAAAGAGTTCTTCGACTTCGATCTTCTGCCCAAGTTGGGAGGGGTGGGCCCCGTCCATGCCAATAACGTTCGGCTTGGGAGCAACATCCCTTCCCCGATTGTTGTCACTGGTAATGTTCCAACGAAAACCGAGAACCCCGCTCCCCCAGATAACCCCCCGAGCCCTGCCACAGCGCGGCAGCAGTATAAATGCAAGCGCACATACCCACCCCCATTATCGCTTGTGTCGCAAGCTTCTTCACTGCACTCACCTGATTCGTACACTCCATCTCCAACATCGACCTCTGCTCTACGCTCCCCTCTTTCCTTCATGGTTCCTTCTTTCACCGCAGGCGTTCCCGCTTTCAGAGCACCGATGACGCGCGTGCATTCGCCTGTAGTGATACGGGCCCAGTGGGAGGTGGTCATTCGCTCTGCCATCCTGGCCTTGATTGGTGCCGTAGCATTGGTCGCGATCTTTGTTGGTGTCGTGCCATAACTGACTGTTTTGTACTGTGTTTTTCTCAACATGCACTCTCACTCTCGTTTAATTTCTGTGCCTGCATGATCCGTCTTTCCCGAACGGACCTCATCACTCATTCCCTTGGAGTTTGTTGCGCGTATGATGCCTCATTCATTTGAACTTTTTCTGATGGACTTGCTGTTTTTTATGGTTGTTTGCTAATTGTTGGTCACACTGGGAGTATCCGCACACACTCTACGTACATGTAGTTATACCATCCCGATGCATGTTCTTGATACACAAGCTACCTCACCGCATTCCAGTTCTTTTGTGTACTAGTGGATGCACTCCCCAATCTTAAAGTGCTGACATATAAAATGCAGTTGGGGCAGAGCGCCGCGGGCACAGATTATAGGATATTAAAGACATGCGGAACTTCAACGAAGGGTGTCAAAGTAGTTAAATCGGAATTGTGGTAGGAGGTGACTACTTTGAGTATCATATTTTCTAACGATTGTGCTGATGTAAAACAGGATGAGGACCCAATCATAGCAAATTGATCTCCTCGGACTCGGTCTGTGTTAAACTTCGGAGCAATGGTTTAACCACCAAAGGGAACCAAGGAAACTCTCACTATGGGGGCGTTCATAGTTAGACTTGTGGGCCGATTTGGAGGACTAGTAAGTACTTGTGATAATAATGTACGCGAGGTACCATCACCATAACCAATACTGTAGAATTAATGGGACATGCACCGATTCTTCCCACATGATATATGAAAATTTATTTGCATCATGAGACGAACTAACAATAATCTATACACACCATATTATCCATCAAGGGAAGAAGCCGTCTCCATCATCACCGCAATTGGTCGCCACGGCCAAAGTGTCGAGTCCTCTCATGCTCTTCCATCAACAGTACCAACTATGGCATCCTGAGCAGGGCGAGTGGGATATAAATTATCGTGATCATCGGGACGTTTGAACACATTCTTCCGGGATTCCTGGAGTTCGTCGACTTCCAACTCTCTACTGTGAAGCGACGGGCGATGGGCGCGGAATTCTGAAATTTCAACCACATTTGTATCGTCGGGCTGGAGGTAGTATCGCGCATTCAGGAGTGCAAGGTATGAGTTGACATATACTTGAAACGGCCACTGGTCAGTATGACCTTTAGATGTTCCTTTGGACATACATTTAGCGATTAAAAATTCAACAGCGAGGGAGACCAAGTTCGGCATTAGTGCGCCCTGTAGGTGACCCTCAGAGACAAGTTGGACAGTGCAGCAACTGCAAACTCACTGTAATAATAGCTGCTAGTGAAACTACACTGCACAGAATATGAGTCCATGTATGATGTGGGCTGGAAGGAGTAATACCTCGTCAGACAGCCAGTATTAATGATGTAAACCATCAGCTTTGTTAATAAGGAATCCGAGCTGAACACGCCATGTTAACATGTCACATCCGGTAGAATGATAGCCCCTTACCTAGCAAATCCAGTACGGGATGTAGCGAGGAGATAGCATAGCGACGATGCAATCATGACGTCCCCAAAAAAAATTGTGGCCAAAGTCATGTATGTTGCCCATGCATTTTTAGTCAAATCCCAGAACACATGGCATTGATATCTACTCACCCGAGTTAGCATGTCACTGGTAGGGAATACACTGTTTCACTTACATTGCCCAAATAAGGGCTGTCGTTGGGTTAAACTGATGAGCTGACAACTATAGTACCATCAAACGCTTACCAATGGCAACACCTGATGAGATTTTCAAGATGAGTGAAGAGCGTCTTCATGTCACAAACTCACCTGAACCCAGAACCACAATTGTTGCCTAATACTTAGATCAGCAGAATGAAATGACCTAGTACGTCGACAGGCCCACCGCCGTTCCAGGGATAACTCTTGATCGACCTTTACTAACTATGTGCACCGTGTAAGTTTCCACAAATTCATTGACGGGAAACACATACCTATCCATATGCGATAGGCATACAGACTATTAACCAGGAAAGTATCACTTGTCAGTTGATTGTTACATATGTTACTGTTCACATCGAACTTACACGTGTACCGAATAGATGATACAAGCCTGCGTAGTGCATATCTGAGGTGGATCATAAAGTCCAAGAAATACGACTTACATCGAGGACTACTTGAAGCTGCACGAAGCGTCAATGATATTAGAGGCTGCTGGAAGGCCGAAGTAGTAGAAACCCACTTTGAAACTCCATACGATTCCTGTGTCGATACTGAGGGTGCTCCCGTAGCTGGTCACTAAGTAGAAATAGACGCAATGAGTGATCAAGGCCAGGTGCAGAGCATCAAGTATCCTAAAAGATCATAATGAATTGTGGTCTCGACATGTTCGACGATTCATTCCAACTTGAACGATACCTACCAAAGCCAGATGACCTGACATAGTGTCAAGAACTGAACTGAAAAGGAAACAGCATGGACGTACAACCGACTTATATAATGACATCCCTGTGTCTCTATGCGTCTGAAAGTAGATAAAAGCTTGAACATTGGTCATGCCAAAGAGACTGTTCCGTGAGATGTTGTGACGACAAAATTTTTTTTAGCTTGACTGAATAGCAAGCTTGAAAGAATTTACTAACGCTGCCGCAAGAGTAACTGCAATGAAAAGCGCCCCGAATGTATTCCCCGGGTTAAGGTCCTGGGGTAAGACGTCCGGCGTTGAGGAGGACATTGTTGACTAGGCCGATTTCACAGTAACCTCAGCGTATTATACCCACATACTATGATTAGGCTGATGCCATTGCCTCCGATGCGGTTGTGTGATCACTGATGTATCATAATCTGGGTGTTACACTGTTGAGCGCTCCGTTGAGCTAGCGGCGAGCGCTGAGCGCTGATCGATCATCTTTCAAATTTCAAATGCGATGAGGCACATTGGGGAACGTTTGCCCTACTAGGGAAAAGCGGAATCATCCGATGAGACAGTCCAATGGGATTGCCTAGGATTGCCTACACTACGCCCAAGAAAGCTAAACTGTTACTCACTTATGAACTCTCTCCTGCAACCCGTTCATGTCTGGACAAGGTGAATACCTTCCTTGAAGTTGTTCTGAGCCACGGGTGAGTCGGGTGACGTATGTTGTCTTGAATATTGAACCAAGTTATTTGTCCGTGCCGATTCCGTCCTATTCCGATTCGTCAAACAGAGGTTAAATTTGTATTTCAGTAGCGATGGTGCAGCAAAGATGCTGAGCCAGAGATTCGAATTCCTCACCACTCCTTACCCGCACAATGACAATTTTATCGAAACTAGGATCGGTCGTCATAAACGAGACCAATGATGTTTGGACCTGTTCGCGATGCTATCAATACCTGGGGGTTGGGTATCCCACTTCTCTGTGATGGGAACCCATGCGCCAGTACTACGGCGCATCCAGGTTCGCGGGGGCCTGCGAGCACTGGATTCAATACTCAGGGGTCATCCATGATAGGATTCAAATCTAATCATGATGGTCCCTTCCGCCGTGTCCAAATACGATCATCTTTATTGAAAAAGCTAGCTGATTTCACTCACGCTGACATAAAAATGGCGATCCTGTAACTAAAGCCCGTTGGCCCTCCTCGCCAAAATAAGGTGGCTGGTTTCGAGATACGAAAGAGCCTTTATTGTGAGGCAGAAATATGAATCCTCCTGTATGATGATTGTTGCTCAAGGTTGAGCCTGTAATATAGAAGAACACAATGAGCTACTTCTAGCCCTTATCCTATTGCTGTCACCTCACATAACCGCTAGCTTACTTGCAAAGAGGTCTATCGCAGATGTTTCCCCTTCCTCTTGAACTTTTGTTCCATGTCTTAGAGAAAGAGTACTACACCTCATCAGGTACCCCTAACTACAAGTACCTCAAAGCTTGCGCACTAGTGTGCAGATCGTGGTCAGGACCTGCCCAATTCCTGCTCTTCCACTCAGCGACTGAGCTGAGTGACCACAATATACACACGTTCCATGCAGCACTACTCTCTTCAGCGGCCCGAGGGAGAGCTTTGGGTAATTGCGTACGAACCCTGGCCATGTCCATCTCGCGGACCAGCGACAAGAGCTTCGGTCCAATGACAGTTGCGACACTTCTGCAAGCCTGCCCTCATGTATATGAACTTGTGCTGAGCCTCTACGGAATACACATCGAAGAGGAGGAGACACTGGAGAAGCTGAGAGTTGCAGGACAAAGATTGAAAGCGCTCACTCTGATGCACCACGGGACACAATCACCCATCCTCTTCCACTTGCTTAGGATATGGCCCAATATCCAGTTTCTCAAGGTTGGAAGCCGTATTCGTACGTTGCCGTGGTGTACTACTGCATCGCCGCCGTTGGAGAGGAATGCCGAAGACGCTGGAGAATTGAGACAGCGAAATGGTGCAGGAGTCTGTTTGTATGACCTCGTACTCTCGGTTTTCCCGGCGCCAAAAGTGCTAAGCTGGTTACTTGCATCATCCGCCGATTCCCTCCGCATCTTAGAACTGCGACAACTACCATGCCTAACGGAGCTAAATATTCTTGCTCTTCACGCCCCTCAGCTCCGCTCGCTTCGCTTATGGTGCTACAACGACGATTCTGTCGCTCTGCTCCGCATGTGCACTGCGCTCGAAGAGCTGGTGCTTTATGGACTTGAACCATCCCCATGTCGTCCACTCGTACCCGATCTTCCGCCAACCATTAAACACTTTACTTTCGGAATTCGGGATTACCATTCCTGCATATCACTCCAGCCAATTATTAGTGCAGTGAACGCGCATCCCAATCTTAAAGTCCTGACATTTAACAAGGACCCGCGGCAGCGATTCCAGGATTGTGAGATATTGGAGGCGAAGTGTAGAATGAAGGGCGTCGAGATGGTTATATCCAGTGTACCGTGCTGGGTGGTGGGTGTCTAATTTTATAACAATTCTGGCGCTTTGTGCTGAGGTAAAAGCAGTATGAAGAGCCGATCATAGTAGACCGATTTCCTCGGGCTCGTTCTGTGTCGAACTTCACAGCGATGTCTTAATCAAAGGGAATAGGGAAATTCCTCTCTATGAATTCTTGCGGTTCATTGCGAGCTAGAGTTTAGTAAAACCACAAGGGGTATATCGAAACATACAGTTGGGAAGCACAATCAAATGCGACTATTGCTGTCGCATACGGTTTTAAAGCGTTGTTCGAGATTAAGCAAGTCTTCCAAGAAGCATTCTATAGGTATGGTACGCTCTACACGCGAACAGTCGTAGCATCTTTCTTGGCTAACGCATGCAAGTCTTGTTCTATTCCAAAGTTTTAGTCAGAGGTAGAGGGTGAATAGACACAAATAACTGACGCATGCCCCACACGTGTGATCTCAAATCAAGGAATTCTGGTTAAGTCTGTGAGCACAGGTACTACTGTCTAGCAGTAACAACATACCAATGTGTAAACCATCGTATACCTTCTTCAGCTCTGCACGAACCCTTGATAGTTCGTCTTTACTTGCCGAGCTCTGCGACAGAGCCTTCAAATCCTTCTCCACTGCTTCAATACGACGAACATGTGCAGATACCTGAAGGAGGTATACATGACATCAACAGAATATTCCACCGGGGCGCTAAGTCCCAAACCTTTTCTGTGCTTGCTTGCAGCTCCTCCACGCTCGCTTGCAGCGCTGCGGAAGCAAGCTTATACTCGTCCAGAAGATGGTACGCAGCAAACGCGGAAGCTAGCGAGAAACCAAATAGAAACCCAATTATCCTGCGGGTAGCAAGGAGAAAGAGTGAGATCACTTATGAAGGCGCGCACAGTAGTGCTTACCCTCCCCGGAAGCCTCCGACTGGTCTCTTCTGCGGCTGCACTGACCCTAGGTTGGGTGAAGTAGATGTCTCTTCTCGCACCACTCTTGTCGTCGACAGTAATCGTGCATTTGGGCGCTGAGCGAGTTTCGGTGTGCGAACCAGACAACGCGAGACCATATGCATGATGGAAAAGGGAAGGAGATGTTCGGGGTTAGCCGGTCGTTTGTCGCGTCTGTGGCAGAAAGTGCTTAGACTTGGATTTTGCATCCACCTTGAATCACCTCCCTATTCCTGTCTTTTCCATCAGTGCTGAAGCTAGATTTTGGTTTGTTGGAAAAGATATCTATCATCAAGCACGAATGGCATCGAAACGTAAGAAGGACGAGACAGAGGAAATGACGTCTCGGGAACGGAAGAAACTCAAAGTTGCAGATGCTCGAACAATTGCAGTTCAGCCAGCTGCGTCAACCAGTGGTAGTGGGAGTGTCCAATCTTCAGGGAACGCGCTTGCTGGACCGTCAAGTACGACCATTCGATTTGACTGTAAGCATCCTTTGCGTGCTCTGTCTTTACTCGACATAAACCTCAAACACAGCTATGCGAGGATTACCCGGATCAATCGATGTGGAGAGATTTACAGAGGTACGTTCTTTTACTTTCTCTAGTCATACGCCATCTAATTGCATAACGCTAGGCTCGAGCGTATGAGATTGATGCTATGCAGAAGGCGATCAAGACGGCAGGGTTAGGAGCACGTGACTTGAGTCATTTGACGATTGATGTTTGTCGTTTTCAGAGAAAGCACAACGCATCGCGCATGGCAAACCCTGCCCCGCCATCTACGACGCAGGGCAGCGAGCCACGATGTCCGTCGAGTTCCCTTGCGCTTGCGAGACAAAGCACGTGCCGAGGTGAGGTGCAAACTACTTGCTAACGCAACTTTCCTCATTGTACTTGTCAGATGGATCCAGTCAAGCGGCGCATTCTTGGGCGTGGCCAGCAGCCCAAACGAGGAAAAGCAAAGCAAGTGAACCGCACTGAATCCTTCTTGAAGCGACAGCGTCAGTAAAGCACGTAACTTACTTGCTCCGTATCTTATACTGGTGTTTGACAGGCGATAAGTCCTGGCTCGAGACTCACATTTGGCACGCCAAACGGATGAAAATGGAAAATATGTGGGGGTATAGACTCGTTCGTCTCTAGTTTTGAATTGTGTGCCCCTTTTGATCTTTTGTCCAGGCAGTAACCCCGACAGAGAAGTCATTCCGTCCCTCGCACCGAGCTTCCGTACATGGCTCAATCTTGCATGATGCTTCATACTACTCTCTCATAGAAATCAAAGGGCCTGAAAATATTATTCAACACATCCTGGAGGTTTGCTGCGATCCTCAATGCACTGGGATGAAGCGGTCGGTCTATGAGAATTAATGGAGAAGCTGAACTAATTATCCGTCAGATCAATGTCTGGTGCTCGCGTGCTCGAGACGGATATATACGAACCAAGAAGCTATCCTTTGGACTTGATCGCTCCAATATCAATCATGTGGCGTCCACTGTCTGCTGGGACCACGTCGGCACCGACTAAAGCGTCCCCACCAGAAGGTTCCTCGAAACGCAAGCGTAAAGGGAAGGAAAAGCAATCAGCTGATGCTACCCCACAAAGCTCCGCGAGAACAGTCTGGATCCGCTCGCACCCCGCAGTCTTCGATGATGTCTTCGACGCGTTGCACAAATCCGCTTCCTTGGCCCTTGAAGCTGAGAAACAGCGACATAAAGACGTGTATGCAGAAATAGAGATAGCCGATCTGCGAGGCAGTGTCAATGTTTTCGAAATCATGGGTCCTAAGGCAAGTCAGGTCATCAAGGGTGCCCTGTCTCCAGTTGCGGATGAAGACAGACAAGAATTCAAAACGGTGCCTTCGCTCCTTACTTGACTTCCTTATGACTTCTGATGATACAAACAGTTCTGGTCGTCTCTCGCTGATTTACAGACCACCGCGTCCTTACCGCGGGGAATGGTCATCGGGATGAAAGTCCTTGACCCACGACTCAAGTAAGTGTTTCTAGTTTTACCTAATTTGTCCAGATGAGTTACCTGCGACCTAGGTTTCCACCCAAGAACGCCAAACTCAGAACGAATGATCAACACGCGGCCACCCCTGCGATGACGTTCCCCGCCGCCATCCTTGCTCAAAGCGAAATCTGGGACGAAGAAAAGCGTTCAGCACTCAAGAAGCCTAAATTCAAGAAGAAAGATCTCGATGAGCGCCGTTCCAAGGTAAAACCCTTCCTTGGCTGTCGTACTAGAATCCAATGAGTAACTCGTGTAAAGAATCTTGTTCCAGGCACGTCTCTCAATCCCCTCCGCCAGGACGACCGTATACCACTGCTACTCATCCAGCGCTCACTGGAAGCGCCCTCCAGCACACACGGCATCCATGGCTGGACGCTCATTTTTCCTGCTGGGTGGGGCATGTCGTTTCTATCTTCACTGACACACACGGGCACACGCGTCGGCGGGCAGCGTGAGCGGGGCACGCAAGCCTTTGAAGCGGGCACTCCATACTTCCCGAGAGATTTCCCTTCTACCAGATTCTACGAAAAGCATTGGGGCGAGCGCGCTGAGGAGGAGAAGGCGAAGTGGGAGCGGACGCCACCGGCGAAGAGGGCCAATCATGAGAAGCTTGGTACCCGGAGTCCGTGGCGGACGGACTGGGAGGTTGTGCTAGGGCTCCCTTCAGCACCTAGTGGCGATGAAGACCTGGTGCCGGCGCAAAGAGAACCTCAAGACACAATGGAGGTTGACAGAGTACCGACTGTGCGCCAGTGGTTGCTCCATGGTCCAGAAGTGCCAGCTATCCTTGCCAAAGTAGCACATATGTTTAATTATGGCGCGGGTCTCCTTGCAGAGATCAACAGGTTTAGGACGAAGCGTGGCATGGATGCACTCGATGCCAGTCGTCGCCCCGAGGACCTCCTGAAAAGTGCATTGGTCATGGTCCGTGTGAAGATGCTCGGTCGGGGTGCCCCAAATGATCTCGCCAATATCTACTGCATTGACGACGCCGAAGCCAAGAAGTGGATCAAGGAGAAGGGCAAGAAGCGAGACGATGCAGAAAAGAATGAGGTTCGTACCTTTTTGTCTGATGTCGCATTTGCGGATTGACTTGCTCTCTGATTAGACCACCGAACCCGTTCCTCCACATTCGTCTATCGTCGGGTACGTGACCACGGGTAACATGTCCTTGTCCCGTGGAGAAGGCTTCGCAATTGGCGCCGTCCCAGTGTTAGTCCTGTTAGAATTGCAACAGCAGGCACAGAGGTATGGATTCCTTGCGCTATCGAGACCCTCGATTGACGCCGCTACAGATGTGGAGAATTGCTTCCACTTGTCAAAATTCGCGATCGTGCTGGTATAATCTGTCGGGCGGCATATCTCGAGTTACTTGACTCATAGTCTCCCTTAGTTAGACCTAGCAGAAGAAGGAAGATAGTCGTTCCTTTTAATAAAGCTCGACTCATGATATACTACTCTCTCGCCCATCACTATGACATCACTGCCAGAAAAAAATTAGTCCAATTGCGCCACATAGACATCTGTGATGAACGAAGCAACAGCCGCGCGGGTATGTAGATAGTGTACGATGAGCATACAAGAATGCGGGGGGTATAGATAGGTAGTCCAAGCTTAGACAACCAGCACTCGACAGTCATCACGGAAGATTGTTCTCCTTCTTGAAACACTACACGGAAAGGAAAGAAAGTCATCAACCGGGTAGAAAGAATAAAAAAGCAAACACTCACCTCCACCATCCTTCTTATACCCTCCTCTAGCCCGACCTCCGGCTCATATCCCAACACACGCCTTGCTTTCTCAATATTATGGTATCGTGTAGCACAGCTATACCCGACCCGATATCGCGTGAACCCAGCCTCTTTTCCAATCAAGGAGGCCCAACACTCCGCAAGGAAACCAAGCACCATCCCAAAGCCCCTGGGTATCACCCAAGGATGCCTCTGTGCGCGCTCCGAGATGCCTGAGGATGAGGGTGGATCGAGCGCAAGCCATACAACGCGCATGAAGTCCCAGAAGTACACTGGCTCGCCGTTTGTGATGAAGAACGCCTGTCCTGCTACCTGCAGCGGAGAGCTGTCCGCGAGCTCGATCGCGTTATCGGAGAACTGGTCGAACCGGGATCGCAGGATCGGATGTGCGGGAGTGTGTGGGTCGCGTGGGGCGTTGAAAGCTGCCTCTATGGCGGCAGCGTCAGGAGGCAGTGTGACGTATGGCCCTAAGGGGCGTGCTTCGCATGTCGGGATACGTTTGGGCGGGACAGTTGCATTGATGGGCTGGAGGGCACGGTCGAGGTGAAGTGCAGCTCTGAGGGAGTCGGTAGTTAGGGTCTCTTGGGAAGAGTTACCAAGTGGCGGAGAGGAGAGCTTGTCGGCGGCAATGAGGTGTGCATGGGCGAGATTACCGACGTAGGTATAGTCAAAGAGGTTATTGTTGTCTCCGACTTGGAAGTGGGTTTGTCCACGCTGGTAGGCCTGGTAAAGACCCACCATCATTTGGCGGTCACCCTCGCTGGAGGGTATTGCGTTGTATCAAGGTGCATCATTCGGTGATATGAATAAATGACATACCCAAATATGCCAGCAGGCCGCAAAGCAACAGTCAGTAGGCCACCCTTTCCATTGGCCTCGAGAATTAGCTTCTCTCCTTGAGCTTTGGAGTCGTTATATGCATCAAATGACTTCTCCGGGAACGGAGCACGTTCATCGAGGTTTACGACGTCACCCCCGTCAAAAACAACGCCTGCGCTGCTAGTGTACACTAGCTTTTGCACGCCAGCCGCTTGGGCTGCGCTGATGACAGCTTTGCAACCATCGACGTTGACTTTGTAATAGATGCTTGGGTCTTTGGCGCCGTGCGGTGGCGAGGCGGTGTGAATTATACAAGTCGTACCTGTCTACACCCCAGGCAAAGTTAGCGCTTGTTGACCGTGAAGTGAAGGAGTAGGCGCACCTTGGTGAAAACCTCCAGCAGTCGGGACTGATCCGTAATATCGCCAGAATAGAAGTCCACGTCATGATGCCGCTGTACAATGTCGAATACAGAGACAATGTCACCGCGGGCAAGAAGGTGCTCGACGATGTGACGACCAACGAACCCGCTGCCGCCAATGACAAGGTAGACCTCTTTTTTTGGTGTCATGAAGGATGGGAAGAGAACGTTGTGGGCTGCCGAACACTCAAACCACATCAGATCGGGCCGATACTCCCTGGACCTCGAATGGTCCGTGGACTTACGACGCGATCACGTGTTTCCATTTGACTGTTCATTGGACTTTGTCTATTTCTCTGTTCTGATCGTGAAGATGCATATCCCCGACACATCCCGCAAATATACTCCGGAAGAAAAACAACAGCTCCTGCAGAACCTCGATATTGAAGGTGCAACCCCTTTATTTCGCCTCATCTCACTTTTGCTTCACTGAAGTTTCTGCCCCGATCTCCGTGTACAGTTGAACATCGTGTTCACCAGCTTGAAGAATGGCTCGCAGACGCTCTCAAAAACTTTCGCTTTCACCAAGAAGGACTCATCTCCCGTATTCCCAAACTTGTGCGCAGTGTGACCATGGGCGAGTTTGCAGATACCTATAACGGCGATATCCAAGCGTGTCTTCGTGGATTGGTGGGCGGCGCTCCACCAGACCTCGAAATCGACCGTGAGACTCGCAAGCGCAAATGGGAAGAGGCCAGTGAGGGCGAGCGCGCCATCAAGAATGGTATGTGTGGGCAATTTGGCACTAATACTTTGCCTGATACATATTTCGTGCAGCGAAGATCATGCTTGCCACTCCTAAGAAGAAGCCTCCACCTGCTAACACGGGAACGGCAAAACTCACCCGCACTTTCTCTGCTGCAGCCCCGCGTACTCCCGGACAATTCCGTACGAACCCCCGCTTCCCCTCCGTCAGCCCGCAGAAACCGTCAACCCTCCGGACATCTCCCTCAAAGCGCCCACCAAGCAGCGTAACCTTTGCCCCCACATTGCCCGCCAAGACTCCCGTGTATCCTGCACTCCGTGCGCCTCGCCGCAACGAGAGCATGCTGAGTATAAATGGGTCTCCGCTAACTAATCCATATCAACTCGGCTCGGACTGGTTTGCTACGCAAGATAGGGAGGGTATTGATCACACAGATGTAAAGAAAAAGGGAAAGGGAAGGGAGACGCAACTAGATACGTTAGAGGAAGGCAAGACTCTAAGACGCGTAAACAGCATAGTCATACGACGTGATCCATCCGTTTCGCTCGTCCCCTCTTCCTCCACCCAACCGTCTTTCTCCCAAACGCACTCACGGGCAAACTCACAAACTCAAACCCACCATCGCACTCACTCGCGCACCAACTCACGCACGACAGCTTTTATCCCGGAGCCACAAACGCCCAAGTCCACTATGCCAGCTCCTCTACCTTCTTCATCCTCTGCCCGCGCGGTCGTCGCGCTCACGACCTCTGATGGGCACGTCCTCGAGTTTGACCCCCTACAGACATCGCCTCGCGCCCTCGATGCACTTGTAGGTATCACCGATAGCGCGAAGAAGAAGGCACGTGAGGAGATGGGCCGCCTGGTGCAGGCTGCAGTAAGTAAGTGGAGTATCACGTAGGGATGACAGCCGGCCATAGGCACCGCGGCATTGCGGACCCGCATCAGGCGAGCCGCCATTTTTGTGAACGCCTGTGCACGCAGCGTGTATATTACTATAGATCTCTGATCCGACCTTTATTTGCTGACGCATACATGATATGGCGGACGCTTTCATCGCAATGTTTTTTCCGTTATTATCCCAAGCATCGATGTGAAGATGTATCGCTAGCATATAGAATCATGCATGGTACTAACCGAGGAAAATGATGTCCGACGCTAGGAATTCGTAGTCAATCGATCATCGGCCTTGCTTTGAAAAATGGCTGTTTCACGGGCATTGGTAGCCTTCAGCTTCGACCCTGGCGAGTCCTCCGATTGCGATAAGATCATCGGTTGAGGACCTGCTATCGAGGTGCCTTAATACTTCGATTCTCCACATGCTTTCAAACTTAGAGGGTACCTATTGAGGATGGAAGTTTGCGGACAATTCTTGGCTCCGGCTGAAAAATTATTGTCTTCGTATATAGATGGTAAGTACAATATATGCGGTAAGCTATCTATGTATTCGTGGGTCCATTAATATAGTACATGTCCACTATGTTCGTGATGATGGGACTAAATTAGAATCCCGATGCGTAATGTCGACTGGGGAATATAATACAATGTGGGGGAGAGAGCAAAGTAAGTGCAGGAATGAGCAATAGTACGGCAATATCGAGAAGCATGCAACCAGTGAATCGCAAACTGGAAACGACAACTAAATCTCCAGTTCGGATGACAACCTTGTCTTCTCTTCGGGTCGTTCACTGTATTGAGAACGAGTGGAGCTCTACAACAAATGGGTGAGAGGGACACCTTCAATTTCGTATGTGAAACAAACCATATTCTCGTCATGCTGAGATGGTTTACTTGTATCCCCGATGTCGTCGATGTCGATAGCCCCGCTGTCCATATCCTGTCGTGTAAAGGTTATTGTCTGCGGTATAATAACCTTAAGTCAGTGTTGGATACATGCGGCTAGAGGCGTGCAGCTCACCGCCTTCGTATTCGTTGGCTTGCGGAAACGAAGGGTTGGTATACCATCGTGATTGTTCGAGCTATCGTTTTGATAGGATAGTGTTTCTTCTGCATTGAAACCGACACCGCGCCTAGCTTTCCGGACGTTGAACCTGACACACAATGGTAGCGTGTTGAAGAAGTGCTAGGTGGGTCACTTACAGTCCCAGAAGGGTGTTGACACAAACTACATTCTGCCATGAACTTGTGCACGAGTTCAGTGAGGAACAAAACTTACCCCTACACACTACCATTTGGAGCGCTATCCAGTATGGTTTTGTTGGTGATGCGATGAACTATATCGATGACGTTATTTAAGATCTGCTTCGCGGGCATCCACCTACTGCTCCAACGCTCGCCAACTGAACGACACTAGCCAATAGAAACATGAGTGGTTTTCGTACACTGACGCAAAGCAAGCTTACGTCAATCCCAAGCCACGACTGACACACACCGCAACAACATTTTCCAGCACTCCCACAGGCCTGAAGACGTTTGGTCAGTAGTTGCTTGTATCTCGCGATACGAGACGCTAACATAAGCATATCTGGATAACGCGTTGGACGCAATGACCAAAACATCGCAATGGAAATGGTCATGTTCGCGGCAGCTGCGAAGCCCTGGCTGATGCCAGCGATAACCTATAGTCCACGGATTGAGTATTCTCCCGGTGCTGAAATCAACCGAAGCACTGACTGCCATAGAAGGCGAGGCCAACGCAGTGAGGTCCCCGTGTTGAAAACTGATAAACAAATCAGCGGCGAATCCAGAACTGATTTATGTTCATTTCCACTTACATCTGCGCTATCGAAGCTGTCCAGCCGTTAATATGATTACAATTAGATAACATAAAAATACTCACTCACGCCGAACGCTGCAGATGTCGGAAATCCATGTTAAGCAAGATTTACGAACAAAAGCGTGCATATACAAACCAAAGGTGATGAAAGCGAAGAAGCACTATAACAGGATCAACGGAATTGACCGAGCGTAAATATCAAAGACGTACCACGGCTAGAGTGACCATTCTTGATGTGATACTCGTAGGACCACCGCAAACTATTGAGTAAATGATGAGACAACGAAATACACGAAGACTTCTTGGCTCACCAGTATAAAGTCGATGAGCAAAAAATCTGAGGGAAGGGTAAGATGATATCATCTATGTAATCTCTTATTTTCTTACAAGTGCGTGATCAACGCGAGAATGCTCTAAATATCGCGGTGAGACGCGTCGAAAGCCCGTTCTGGAATGTAGACTCACTGCAAGGAGATCTTGTGCCTTTGTATGATAGACAAGTAAGTAAGCAAGAAATGTGTCACGCGCCAAGTTGACCTACACAGGAAACTCTGGAGAACATAGGTTATGAATGTCCGAGTTTATACATTTCGCGAACTCGGCACTTACGGTGTGGCGTATATGACCTCTATTTCCACGTTGGACATTGTGATCAGATAGTTATATAGCCTGTTCATGCGCATTAAAAATGAGAGACTATAATACGATACTGCACTCACAAGTAAGTTACTGTGAATATCAGTCAGGAAGATAGAAACCACATGACACGGAATATTCGTACCTAGCGCTGTTGAAATGAGATCGAGGCCACTGAAAATGTGAGGTCCAATATAAGTTCAGAGCTGAAACTGTGTTACCTTAGTGACCCAGCCTGCAACGAAGTGAAGACGTCAGAACGGCACTCGATGGAAAGGGAAGGAACGCACCAAGATTTTTGTCCATTTAGGGTCATTTGGGTATCGAGAAAAATATATGTATGACTCTGCAAGGATTTAATAGAGAACATCATGAGACAGGTTTAGTGAGAAAGAATAAAACGACTTGCGAAAGAAAGTCGTGCCGTATAGGAATGTTGAAACTATGAAGCCCACGAAGAGGATACCAAGGTTATCCAACTCAGTATGAGATGGGGGCCCAACTGGGGAGCTCATCATAGGTAGTGTCAAGGCGCAGAGTGATGGAGAAAGGATAGAGGAAACTGCATACAGTCGGACAGGATAAATTCAACACATGTTCGACGGCGTTTATAATGGAAGTGAAGTCAATTCATTCGATATAGCGCCCAAAGTATAACGCAAATTGCCGTTCAATTCTAGATTTAAGTATGATCCACAGGGTTAAATACATTATGTAACAATTGCGGGTTATACTGCTACCGTGTCAATCGGAAGATGTCTGTACCAGTAAGTCCATATTGCAAGCGAAACGGTTTACCCAAGAGGCTATGCCAAAGTAGACCCTCTGCTATAACACAAGGTATCTGTGTCTATGGAACACTGTACTCTGTCACCGAGGTACTTACAAGTTACTACAACATAGAATCGAGGGCTGACCTACAGCAACTTCAGCACACAAAGCCCAAGGATCGATCCCTGGAGAATCTAGCTTCCCTGAAAAATACTTGATTTCCTCGCGTCCAGTATCTTCTTGTCTCATTGGGAGACATTCAAATCCTGGCCCTGCAATTGAGCCAGTCTGGTGGCATCCGACGAGAAGTACGTGACTTATCACATGTACTCCAGCGCGCGCACAACACTGTCACATCTTAGTACCTCGGCATCAACCAATTAGAATTCATAACCAGCGATGTATGATTCGCCACTTGGAGCCATGGGAACTCATACGCACTTGGAGAATTCAAATATTGATTCGACTGAAGCAAATGGTTTTTCCAACAGGGCTCAGTAAGGTTTCGTGTTGTATTGTCCCGCGATCCTAGGTGGCTTTGCACGGTGCCACTGTATGGCCGAACGTCGCCTTGACATCACGATGCCGAATTGAGAAGCGATTCGAACATTTATGCTCAAGCTTATAACTGCACATACTTTTGAGACTGGCCCAAACCAGGAATGGCATTTGAGTCCTGTACAATAAGGTTTTCGTGTTTCGTTATCCCGCGGACCCACGCGACTTTGCAAGTTCCACTTTGGGCCGAATCGCAGCTTTGACGCCAGCATTTGCGCTTGGGCGTATAGCTGTACAGTCATCTGTGGGACATGTGCGCCATGTCCCCGGGAAGACTGCCGCGAGACAGGCAAGCCCCTTCGTATGGGAAAATGTTTGGATGGACCTTTGGCGAACGTTGTAAGTCTGCATTTGATTATCTTTGGCGCTTTTCCTACATGGGATTTTTTTTTTTGAAAATTTCGTTTATCGTCTGGTAGGGCATTGCCCTATGATAGACACATGCGCGGGAACCTCTATTCATATCTCTACATAGATATGATAGCGCCCACTGATCCTTGATTTTTAAATATTGAAATACTTGGACTAGCTGTATATATTTATCCTTGCACTCTTTATTTCTACTTACACGTCCCCCCTTCTCGACTATTAGTCTGGTGATTTATGATATGCTCGATGCTGGGAGGTGGCAACATTTATTTTATGTTTCGGACGGACGTTGAACGTATTGAACGTATTTATTTTTGTTTGCGCATTCAGAGAGATTTTCGACTGCACTGGAAATGATTATAATGATCCCTGAATGACATGTGAAGAAACCTGCGCCTCATCGATCATCGGTCTAGGCAACGCTGCATACCAATGGGGCCATAAGTAGTACCTCCTACTTCCTGATATACAAAGTTATGTACTTGAGCTAGGGGGCATCATCATAACTTGATCGCCCGTCATGGCATTGGGCCCTTTCTCATAATTCTATGTAGTTCGACTTGAAGACCACACACTTAGATCTAGTGTATTTATTTTCATACTTTAGCAGAGCAAAGGGATCCTAGGAGGATCGCTACATTGAGGACGTGCAGCCGGGGAGACTACGTAATAATTCTATGGACCCTACATTTCCTGCAGTAAGCAATGGCATCATGCTCCGTGCAACAGGGTCGGCCGCCTTTCTCGGATCAACATCCCCAGTTTGAATGGCGCGCCACATTCGGAGAAATCAGGGACCAGGCAGAGTTGAATTCTACAAGGTTTGTATATTTCAAACACCCTGACATCGCATCGTCACTGAGGCCATTGAAATGCCGATACTTCGAACAGTATGAGATGCCCAGAAGGCGCTCTTCGAAGGCATCTTCGGCTATAGCAGTGCCGTCACCGAGTGTCGCCACCGCTCTAGAATGACAACTAGGCACATGCACTGTGTGCACCAGTAGGTGTTAGTACACACCGCTAAGTAATGTAAATCTAGCTTGTCTCTGGTGTTCAAGAGTAATGAGTTTCTACTCAGGTATCTGCGGATAGAGCTGCCCTCGTTGATCTCAAGGAGGGGCCCGGGGAAAAGTCACATCAGACCCATCATTCACCTTCAACTTTCTATGCCAGGTTCGACCTTGTCATCATTCAGTATATATGTCTTCATTTGCCCAAGGTTTGTTCAGGAGACTGTCATCATCCCATACCGAAAAACTGGTTATTCAGTCCAAATTCAATCTGTCGGTAAATTGACGCATGTTATAAGTCAGGCGGGACACGCAGATTCCCGATTACTAATAGCTGAATCATATTGATTATAGTTACTGATTTCTCTTGATTTCATTGGCATGTTACAGATAACTTAATCATTACGAAACCAGATTTCTGATGAGTTTGAAACAGTCGAAATCAGATCAGCTCCGACTCAGCGGAAGAAGTCATTCTGCCCGTTGTGTGAAAGTAAGTAGTACTAGTGTTTACTGAGCTATCATATACTGACATGATCAATCGTTATCTCTCTCTCTCCGTGGCATGTACACTCCCTTGCACTCCTCGGTGTAATGAACTCTGCGCTCCTCGGCATATCAAATGCCATGCGCTCCTCGGGCGAAAGATTACCTTCTCGTCGTCGCGCCCGTAGTTTCTCGAATAATATTTTAATGTCGCATTAGTTCTAATCGTTTCGCATACACTCCTCATCGCCTCTCTAGTAGGTTTAGCAGCCACCCACCCTGCATCAAGCGCGCCATAAAAGATTAACTGCAGTGCTACCCTTCCGAAGTGGAACTTTTGTACCATGCTTGATTTTGATTGGGTCTTCCGAGGTTCTCCTTCGCTGATTACTTGCGAGACGGGATCAGACTACATAATATGTAACATAGACTATGCCAACATGGGTAGCTAACTTAGCTATACATGCTTGTCGTGTATTAGAGAAGGGAGAGGTGTAAGGATTTGGATTAGGCGCCTGCGCAACGTGGATCCATTAGCGCCCCCGGAACTGGACGGAGCCAAACATACTGCAGTTTTAACTTTTCATAACACTAAGCACTCGTCAATTATCCATTACTCTCCCGTCAAAGCTTGACTTGATGATCGTCCGGGCAAGCTGTTCGTCCTCCAAGTCTGCACGTCTGTTGCCACGTCGAGTCAGACTCTCGGAATCATGCAACTCAGAATCTTTGCGCTTTGGGCAGTCTTCACATGATCGCGGATATATTGGGTCGGTCACGCAAACCAGCAGATGCACTGGCATCTCTGACAGGATATATCAGATCGATATCGATAGCTACAGTCTAGCGCTTAAATACCCCGCACTCATCGCATCGTCCCCATCCTCAACTCAATCTATAGGCTTGCACACAAGCCTGAGCCGTCCACGAGTCCAATTTTCACGATTACAGACCTCAAAATCATTCTCCAGCTGCTCACGCCCTAAAGCGAGCTTCACGTTCTCGTTACTTGACAGTGATCCTGCCATGGCTCTATTGAATCCGCCACAGGCACCTCCAAGATGGAACCATACCCCGGAAGACGTACTGAGTATCACAAAGCAAGCACTTGCCCAGAATAAGGCGGTCAGCAATAAAGTTGCGGCTCTCCCAGACGCTGAATGCAACTTCGATACAGTAAGTGATACATCATATCTGTATCGTCAGACTGAATATATCCCATTACCCCACAGGTTTTTGTGAGTGATATATCTGATCGATTGTCATCGCGTTCTCAAACAGGCCCCGAACTTAGTTGCCTCTTGCCAATGCAGAGGCAGAGGTCCAGATCATTTCCGAGCCTCTTGCATTCTACCAGAACGTGTCCACTTCCAAAGAGCTGAGAGATGCTTCGAACCAAGCCGAAGTTCTTCAACGCGATTTCGATGTCGAAGAGTCAATGCGTCTTGACATATTCAAAGTCAAGGCTGCTGCAGAGAAAAACCTGCGTGAATCAGGTGCATGGGAGAAGCTGAGCGATGAGCAACAGAGGCTCGTGGAGAAAATGGTGTTGGATGGTAAGAGAGCCGGTCTTGCGCTCCCTGAAAAGGAGCGCGATGAGTTGATGGCGTTGAAGAAGGAGCTCTCGCAAGCTTGCTTGGATTTCAGCGTATGCATTGTTTTTTCAGCGTTTATGCAGGGTGCTAATAGTATTTGTAGAAAAACTTCAATGAAGAGAATGTGAGAATCCTTCGTCTCTATGCATGACCTTTAAGCTCACCGCAAAACATAGGGTTACATCTCGTTTACCCTCGAAGAGCTTGATGGTGTCCCAGATGACGTCATCTCGGGATTCACTAAGCGCACTGAGGGCTCGAAGGACGTCTATGATGTTACATTCAAGACGCCCGATATCATGCCAGTCGTGGGTGTCATCATGCATATTTGTCGATCGATTCACCTGAGAAATATTTCAGTTCAAGTTCGCGCATAACCCAACCACGCGGCGCAGGGCTCAAGAGGCTCATGAAGACCGACTCAAAGAGAATGTGCCTTTACTCGAGAGGGCGCTTGACCTGCGCCGGCGCATCGCGGCCATGCTTGGCTATGACACCTGGGCAGACTACATTACGGAAGTAAAAATGGTCAAGTCCGGTAAGAACGCCAATGACGTGAGTGCGCCAAATTTTGGTTGTCATCTGTCATATATGTGCAACCCACTAGTTCCTTGATGATCTTGAGGCCAAGCTACGTCCTGTCGGAGAGAAAGAGCGTGAGATTCTCCTTCAACTCAAGAAAGAGCAACACAAGGAGCGTGGTCTCCCGTTCGATGGCGAGTTCTACATCTGGGACTACAGGTAAGGCACACCTGTTCATAGGGTGATTAACCCTCGCTGATGAGTCATGTCAGGTACTATGACCGCGTCTATGTCGAGAAGACCCTCAGCCTTGATGAATCCCTTGTGAAGGAATATTTCCCTGTGTCTGTCGTTGTTCCTACGATTTTGAAGATATATCAAGATTTGCTTGGAGTCAAGTTCATCGAGATAAAGGACGAGGCCAAAGATGTCTGGCATCCGGGTGAGTGGCACTTGCTGTGCTGGAGATGTTTCAGCTGTCTCACCTTTTGCTGTCTAGAGGTGCAACAGTTCGCTGTTTGGGACAAGGATGCAAAAGACGAATCCGGATTTGTGGGATATTGTTACCTAGACCTGTTCCCCCGCGGTACGGACACGAAGGTTTAATCTGAACTTGTTTTCGCTGAACCTTGTTCTATTGGCAGCGGCAAAGTACTCTCATGCGGCTGTCTGGGGTCTACTCCCGGGTTATGAGCTATCGTCAGGCAAACGCCATTACCCTCTAACAGCAATGGTAGCGAACCTCGCAAAGCCAACTCCCGAGCGACCCGCTTTGATGCGACATGACGACGTAACGACATTCTTCCACGAGATGGGTCATGTATTTCATGGATTGCTCAGCCGGACAAAGTACGCTCGATTCCACGGCACAGCTGTGGCGAGAGATTTTGTTGAGGCACCCTCGCAGATGCTTGAGAATTGGTGAGTATATTGTGCAGCCCTGATGCGAGGATTGCGCCATATGGGGAGTGCTCACGGCATGGAACAGGTGTTGGGAGCCCAAGGTCCTCGAGAAGATGTCTAGCCATTACAAGACACAGGAGCCGCTATCATCGGAACTGATAGACAAATTGATTAAGAGGTGCGTCTAATATTTTGGTGCCCCGAGGAATGACAAATACGACGTTTTGCCGCAGTCGCTACGTAAACGTTGGGCTATTCTACCTTCGGCAACTGTTCTTCGCAAAGTTTGATCTGAAGGTGCACGTCGATAAAGGTTAGATTCGGGAGCGATAGCCTGTGACTGTGTGGCTCATGACCTGTTGTACAGAGGCAGCAGATTATACCAAACTCTGGAATGATCTACGCGAGTCAATCTCGCTCGTGAAAGGGGGTAAAGCCCAGCCTGGACAAGGCACTTTTGGACACATCGTCGGTGGTTATGACGCAGGGTATTATGGGTGAGTCACAGGACCATCGTGTATCTGACGCCACCGGCTGGAACTGATGCCTTTTTTAAACACGTATCAGCTACACGTACTCACTCGTGTTTGCCGCGGACATGTACGCGACGGTTTTCAAGAAAGATCCATTGGATCCTGCTTTGGGGAAGCTTTACCGGGACAAGATTCTACTGGTGGGCGGTAGCCGGGAAGAGACAGCGTCGCTTGAGGTACGTCGTACTTCTGCAATTCAGTCTGAGCAGTGACTTACGCGACGGTACAGGACTTCTTAGGCCGGCCGCCGAACTCGGACGCATTCTTGAAGGAGATGTTTGGGCAAGTTCCCGCAGCGAGCCTGTGAGGGAGGATGATCTCAAAGCAGAGAGCCGACGACACGTGTACAATAGTAACAGGATGAAACAATTCTGTTGAAGGTTTTGTGGACTACCTCAGCAATCTGATCCGAGCATAGAATGAGTCCTTTTTTTTTGTCCTTTGCGAATACCCACGCAGTTATGTGGATATGACGAAAGACAAAATCGGAGGGAGCAGTACTTGCATTTACGAGTATGGAGACCCCATTAAGCATCCATCCAGGATCTCAAGCGAGCTGCGCTACAGTCTTGGCAATGGCCTCATGATGTCCCTCCCAATTGAATTCAGGGTAGCTTATGGAATTTCAGGGCTCGCACTGCTTGTGTTCGAAACCAGAAATAGCACTGCAAGGTGTACCCACTGGCAGTCGGAGGAACGGTGGAGTTCCTCTTGTCCAAAGTACACATGCACTACGAAAGTTCAAGGTGGAAGGGGCAGCACATTCAGAATATCAAAACAAGCTACTCCGCAAGCCTCTGCAATTATGATGACTTCATGGCACCCTCCCCGTTTGAATTTCGAGGAACCAGCTAGCATTGCAAGGTGACGCGGAAATACCCACTGGTAGTCAAAGGAAAGTCAGAGCATGTCTAGTACCTTTCTCTTGACTGAAGTAAACATACCCGGCCCCTACCCAGAGTTCGAAGAGAATCATCCGAGAGTAAAGGAGTGACGTACTTACCCGAAAACACAGGCTCTCTCTGTATGGAGCACAGTCATGGTGCAGCAGCATGACACCAGCCGTCCTTTTGAGGGCATCCGCTTGGAACAAAAGCTTCACGGAATTCCCTTGGCGAGACTGGCGCCATGTAGCTTGCATGACCCGTGTTGTGTTGTGCGTTTAGGAAGGACAGCATCTGAGTGAACATGAAGCTGTCAACTCTGTCGTAAGGTTTATGGTGGCAGGAACACCCGACTTAAGTCTAGCAGCTCCAGGAGAGCAAACGACTCACGGGGACAGAGCTTGTGTTTATGAATGCAAGTTTATGACGCCACCAATTATACAGGAACTTAAGTTAGATGTATGCAGTGTGCTGATATCAGTACAATATGACAAAGGTTCATGGGGAGATATGAATGATCCAAGGGTCTAGTCACTACAAAAGTTGTCGAGTTTCGAGCGGAAGCTGGCAAAAGTCTGTATGAACAAATTGGGAGACCCGGAGAAGATTGTGCAATCTCTTACCTGCTGTCATA
>PVYJ01003818.1:8358-19437 GCA_002995095.1 Rhizopogon sp. AM-2018a | reverse complement strand
GGGGGGTGTTAGTCGAGCTCGCTATCGAGGGCGACGAGGACTGCAGTGAATTAATTATAAGCGTGTCAAAGTGACTAGTACTATTTAGGGGTATGAATTTACATATGACGTGGTCAGATCTACGATAAGTAGGCTTATATAAGGAAGTAATGATTGAGTTTATCGAGCGTTTATTCGAACTCCGATTCAAGTTCAATATAACACGAGACTACGTCAGACGTCGTCATCTCTTTTTCTGCACCTGCCGCACGGGACTTCCAATTAACACCCTAGGAGCATTCGTGCCAGATAAAATCGTTTTAACACTCTCAACCAATTCGACTCAAACGCTTCTCAAAAACCCGCACTTACCCGCAGTCCGGTGTCGTCATCGGTCACCAATATCTCCTCGTCGTCACTCATACGTTCTAAGTTCCTATCTTTTTCAAATCTTATTTTCTACGTCGTGCTGTCGTCATCGTTCATCATCGCCACCATTATGTCCTCTACTCCTCCCAAAAACGGCGATACAGCCACTTCTCCCGACGTTAAGCATCCCTCGCAGCCCTCGACCCTCGTAAGACAGACTCGGTCAGATTTTGACCTAGAACCTAACCCATTCGAGCAATCCTTCTCCCGCCCTTCCAACGTCCGCCACACTTCACGTTCAAGACGAAACTCTCAAAGTCCATCCAACCACTCATCAAAGTCCCATAATGACAGACCAAATTCTGCTGCGTCTAATCCTCATTCCAATGATGGTCGGTCTACATCTCCCAGACCTGTACTCCCTCCTTTGGCAGCAATGGCTTCTCCTAGTACAGATCAGGGCTATGGCTGGCAATTCTCATCATCTCTTGCCAATTCCCTTCGTGCCGGTCCTCTCTCCCCCGCCATGCTCGCCGGTCCTCAGCAGGGTTCTGACTCTTCCCATCTACCCTTCGATTCCTTCAGAACTGGCATGACCCCCCGCACCGGTCTCACTCCTCGTACGGGATTGACACCAGGCACAGGTCTGACACCTCTTGTCGGTGGTCCGGTCTCCTTCCCCCCTCCCTCCCCAAGTACCGCAGCCTTCCTTGCCCTCATGAATAATAGTGTGGGCGCTAATTCAAATGCGACTATCACTCCAAACACCCTCAATGCAATCACAGGCGTGCTTAACTCTTCCTCAGCCCAGTACAGCTCTGTCACACATGCTCCCACCACGAGCTCTCACTTATCTACATCCATCACTGCCAGTCAAGAAAACGGCGATACTCCTTATCTCAGCAATTCCAATGCTGCGAGCACTGCTGCAAATGGCTTATATTTACTTTCCCAGGCTCATCAGGAGCTCACAAAACGCGAAGCAGCACAAGCACGTGCTCACAATGCAGCCAACGCATCCGTAAATGGCAGACGTGGTACAAAGCGCAAGTCATATGACCCCGCAAGCCCACCACCGCAACAGGCACCCCGTACGGCTGCACCTCAGCAGCAGACCTCTCCCGTTAAACGTGCGCGTGCCAACACCATAAACAGTGTCAGCACCAATGGGCGTGGTACTGCAGATGAGGACGAGGAGGAGGAAGACGAGGATGAGGACGAACAGTCACACCATCTAACTCAGAACACCGGCGGGCGGAAGGGGACAAAGAAACCGGAAACAGAGGAAGAAAAAAGACGCAACTTCCTGGAACGAAATAGACAAGGTCTGTCTTTTTAACCGTGCAGTCCTCTTCACGTTACTGAGTTGCTGCATATTTAGCCGCCCTCAAGTGTCGACAACGCAAAAAGGCGTGGCTTGCGTCACTGCAAGCTAAAGTCGAATATCTTCAGACTGAGAACGAGCGGCTGACATCCGCTCTTGTCTCGTCGCGCGAGGAGATCTCGCGATTATCAGCCCTCGTTGGAGGTGCTGTCATTGGACCGGGGGGACCGCCTGTCGGTCCAGGAGTCGTGCCGCCCCCAGTAGGGGTTAACGGCGTGACCACTAATGGCCAGCCTGTCAGCATGAACATGAATCTTGTAGGCAAGGGTGCATCAACCGCCACATCTGGCCGTGCGACCTACGGGTACTAGTGCCAGTCCTTCCGTCTGCTTTCCTTTCATGGGGTGCCGCTATCTGTGGACACGGCACTAGTCGTGTCGCATATAGATGGGCAGGGTTATCTAATGTTATTGCCGCATCGTCGTCGACACACGAGGAAAAAATGTCGATGCGCCTTGCTTACTCGCTTTGTCTTTGCATAGTCCCGTCGCATCATCCACTAGCATTTTATCTTTCACCCTTGCATGGCATGCTCTTCCGCACACTGATGTGCGGTTCGAGGTCTTCATCTCTGTCGCTTGGATTCACACCACACATTGCAGCGTACGGCCCCCGCTTTGCCTATGAGATAGCGCCGCGGTCCTTGGCATCCCGCCTCCCTCGTAATTCCGACATTCCGCTCCCTTACATACTGTCCGCAAAGAAATAGTAAATGTACGCTCACTTGTACGATATGGAGTAGGCTATTCATACATATGTACAATTCGATGCGTCGGCGCGCACACGAAAAGCGCTGTCCTGTGGTTAGCCACGAAGATCTAACAGAGCGCCAGGCTGTGGGTTCCATCATGATGCGTTCCCATTCCCATGTTAACGGTATGCAGTCAGGGGATTCCGTAGGCCGATGTGACGTCACGACAGGACATCACGACAGGACATCTCATCGACTTGGCCCTGCTTGCCATGGCTCATAATTGAAATATTGACGGCCCCAGCCAACTTGCGGGAACGAATTGCATAAATGGTGACTCATGAGCCCTAATGCATCAGACACTTCCAGACGTCAGAGGAAACTGAGCGGCGAAATAGAAACATACACGGCGACCTCTTCGCTGGAAGGTGCGGGCATCGTGTCCTGGGCCCGGGGTCTGTCGGCTAAATGGTTTATACCAGCTATATAGTAGTGTAGTCTGGAGACCTGTGGTTCATTCCCAGTTTCTTGTTGCGGCACTATATTGAATATTGAACTTCGCGTCTCTCTTCCGTTGTTGTCCTCAGCGGTCATACCACATTGCAAACTTTCCAATCGACGACATGGATTAGGCGGGCAGTGGCAGAGTATTTCCCCTGTGTACCCCAAGCTGTACCCGGCGAGGCAGTATTTACTACCTTGACAGATCCATAGATCCATAGAACATCGCTCTCACTTGATGGTGCACGGTATGTATGATCTTGCACTGTGGACTCTCGTGGGCTTGAGATGCCAATGGCCCTATGTTGGCATGTAACTGTAAACCTGAAACAGTAGAAACGTGTATTTTTTCGAACCCTCGAGGTAATTAGACGATAACAACCTAGCATCGAGAACTCGACATTTCAAGATAGCGTAAGTATATGTTACAGGACTCGAAAACCTACATGACATCTAGGAAAACAACAACAGTCTAACTTATGCATTTCGATATAACAAATGCGTAACTGGCCAGCAATATACATCCTTTCTAAATCGTATGCCAGGTAGCGCATGTATTATCACGACAAGGAGGAAAGGTACGCGACGTCCGTGCGCACTTGAAGCGTGGTCTCTTCGTGGTCGTACGCATATGCGCCGTTTGTGCGGACCGCCTGACTCTGTCTCTGTGCGACGAGTGCACAGAGGGCAGCTGTGGGACATTCAAAATGGAGATAAGGAACAAAATTAGTCAGACTCACCACCAGCACCGCTCCCGTCCTTAGCCATGCCGATGTCGACACGACTTTCCACCTCGGGGCCAACGAGCGTCCGTAACGATGCTCGCATCTTAGTTTGGAAGTTGGGGTAAAATTCCACCAAGCTTAATCGTGTCCTCGTTAGCAAGCAACTCCACGGAAATGGTGTATTTGTCACCTTCCATCCACGCCCACGCCGATCCTCTTGCCTTCGTCCTTTAACCCGGCGGAGCTTTGCTCACCCTGGTCCCATAACCGAGCACGTCCAGTATGGACAAGGATAGCTGCCACAGCCGTTGCACTCAAGCGCGCAGCCCTCGATGCTATCAGAGTGCACACTTGCCTGACAAGGTTCGCGTCCGTAAGTGATATATCGGCTGGGGAAAGCTCTAGACGCTGCGCCAGTACCCCTTGTATCCGCCGTAGCTTTTCCAGCTCTGTAACTTCTACAGACCCTGGTGCTAGCGAGAATCGCCCAAGCCCCTCCCATGCCTCCTCGATCTCGCTGAGGAGCGCGGTATCCAAACCCCATTGCTTATTGAGTTGGTCCGAGGACCGACCTCCGAAGAGAATGGGCTTCGGAGCAGCGTCGATCAAACTGAGAATCACGTTCCGTGCAATTTCACCCAAATACATCCCCGAAATGAACTTCTCGAATGCCTGAAAACGTGGGTTAATGGATTCACGGTCCAGCTTGTTGTCGTATGGCGTTGTTGGTAAGGCAGAGCGCTGCGAAATTCACTACATGTTGAGAAATTTAGATCACGAGATGGGGAAATTAGAGTTTACACTGTTGTTGAACGCGCCCCATTCGGTGTTGACGATCATTTCACCACCTGCTGCTGCTGCCGCGCTGTCACCCAATTTTGTGATCTTTGAGACTTCCTCGACATAGGCTCCATTAGTTCCTGTTCCAAAAATAGCGCCGAGCATGCATCCTCCAGACGTGTACGCTCGAGAAAGAAGAGCTCCGACAGTCTGACATATAAGCATCAGCACATATAGTCACGTGAACGAGGGAGACGATCTCATAGGGAGGAATCTAAAGAAGTGCAGACTGACATCGTTGACGAGAGCGACACACTTGACGTGAATGTGCTTCCGGTCAAAAGCGTCTTGAAGAAGCTTTACGACGTCCTTTCCCACGGCGTTCTTTGCAGAGAAGCCTTTGGTCCACGTAAGGAGAACGCCGGAATCAAGGGCGGACTGCTCGACAGGGAAGGAGAAGGTGAGCGCCAGGGGAAGATACGGGGTGTCCTGGTCGGCAGCTATATAAGGGTCGCTGTCAATGAGGGATGAGGGATCCTTGCTCGGGGTAGAGGACTCCGTGAGGAAAGCGTCTACTGAGTCGGCAAGATAGTCTGGGGGGATATTGAGAGGCAGTGAAGAAGGGGAAGCACAAACGCCGCACCAAAAAGTGTAGTCACTTCGCCGGTCTTAAGGGTCTCTGAGACCTTGTATTTTTGCTGTCGGAGTGAGAAGGTTTGGTCACCCTGTAGTGTGACTTCGCAGACGCGGCTAGTAATATAGTATAAGGGAGAGATAAAATCGGTACGATAGGTGTACTCACAGATTCGTTCCACCAAGATCGAGGGCAAGGAATGTGCTGGGAAACTGAGAGAGGTGCGGTGAGATATGGGGTATTACACGTACCCTGTCTCGGAGCCGTCTGGAACGCCCTTTACAAATGTAGGACTATATGACAGTTAGATTAGATACCGTATAGCACAGGACAAAAATGCGGGGGAAACATACATCATCGCCATGGCACGACCATAACTGGAGAGACCGTCCGAAATCTCACTGAGGAAAGTTGTGGTGATCTTGAATAAAGTCTGATCGTCAATTGTGAACTGCTTGTGGAGGGACTTGAGGATATCATCCGTCGCGCCGCCATGAAGAGCGGTTGTGTATGACATGGCAGGACGGGAGGATGTGGCAAGAGAAAGGAACTACTGGCGGGACAGCCTGAGTAGATATACTATAACGCTTTAGGGAGACGTCATAAAAAATCAAATTCAAGTTATCTCATTAGGTGGCAAACGACCTTCAGGGTCGTATACTTCATCGTACCGCATCAACATCAACACCACACAACGTTCTCTACATATTTTACCTTCAGTCAACGTTCTTCAGCGCAATTAGCAGTGAGCTCGATTCCGATATTCTCCGTCTAGTCTCACCATCGTGTTACATGTTGCAACTCTCCTCGGAGCTACTTCGGGTTTTTCACAGCTGAATTCTCTTCTATTAATGCCCCCTAAGCGAGTTCCCAATGGCCATATGGGGCGATTATATTGATCTCTGAGTCTCTGACCTTCCTTGACAAGATTTTCCTCGAGGTCGTTATCGTGTTCTGAGTCCTTTGGCATGATTGCATCGGACCGTAGGTACAAAATTAAATCAGCTGTCCAGTGGCACATCACCGACAACGCTGTAACCATACTAACCAGTAGCATTAGACTTGACCTTCAGGTCATATCAAGTTTATCTATCCTACCTTGAGACAGACCTTTCGCGATAGGTAGCTACTAGCAACCTAATAATATAAAGTAACTTGCTTCAAGCCCTCAACCGGTCACTAGAAAACATCATGATATCCTTTTTCGGATGTCGCTTACATTGGGCCTTTGCTCGTGCGAGTGTCATCCAAAGTCTATTCAGATTTCACTGCACATGGCTATCGACGGTCTGATAATCCTAGATCCAGCGGGGTATGTTTCACCCATCTTGTTTCTGCTTTACGACAATGAATTTGTGCATGTAGACGTCCCATCATCCAGTCTAGTTACTCCTGCTATCCAACAGCGTACCCCATGTTGCACATTGAAGCCCTAAACAACGCGCTGGAAAAGGCTCAGCGTGGGGGTAGCGTAGACCCAGTCATATATGTTTCAGAGCTATCGTGCTCCAGCGCGTGTTGCCATGTCGAGGTTGGCGGGATGAGATTCCTTGCAACCATTAGTGAGGATGGTGAGTAGCTCATACCAAAATGAATGATACCTTTGGTTCTTCAACTGACAACATTATCTACCAGCGGATCCTCTCATTGCGTTCGCCTTTCTCGATACCTTCATTGAGATACTTCACGACTATTTCGGCACAGTCAGTTTAGCAACTCTCAAGGACAATTTTGATATCGTGTATCAAGTTCGTGGACGTTTTCTTGTCCTTGTTCGTTTACTAGTGTTGAATATGACTCGAACTTGCGCAGCTTCTCGAAGAAACCCTTGATTCCTCTGGCCATCCACTGACAACGTCACAGAACGCATTGAGTGATATAGTGCTCCCACCTACCTTAATCTCGAAGCTTCTCGCCTCAGTATCACCATCCGCTCCAGGGGTTCCAAGCGGGAGACAAGGAGGTTAATTATTTAGTTATTCGCAATCCTTGAAATCTGTACTAATATTCCCTCTGCAACACAGGTTCTTTTGGGTTAACCGGTGCTAGTGGAGCTTTCGCATCCCCGATACCATGGCGTAAAGCCGGCGTCCGGCACAATCACAACGATATCCTTTTTGACGTTGTTGAAGATATGCGCGCCATCGTTGGAAAGTACGCTCAAAGTTCATACCTCTTCGTCTCCCCTGTTACAACCGTTCAACATATAGGAACGGCATGACATTAGTGAGCAACGTTTTTGGTAAAATCGAGAGCAATGCGAAGCTTTCCGGAACACCCGATCTGACATTGACATTCACGAATCCGAGTGTGATGACAGACTGCGCCTTTCATCCGTGCGTACGGTGAGTCGCTCGGTTACTTGTGCCACGTCATTTCTGATCCGTAATTATTTAGACTACAGAGATGGACGCGCGATAATTCGTTGTCCTTTGTACCCCCGGAGGGGCGCTTCATTCTCGCAGACTATCAGTATAAACCGCCGCAAGGCGCAGTCATCAGCAACGTGCCCATACCGCTTTCCCTCAAAGCGAACGTGGACATGGGAGAATTTGGCGGTGAAGTTGATCGCTCATATTAATCTTGTATTACTGACACCACGTAGGAACATTCACGCTCACTCTGACTTCACGGTCGATGAAGGTGATGGAGAATGTAGAGCTGGAACTGTACCTTGGAGAAGATGCAACCAGCGCTCAATGTACACTGTCGAGCGCAGGTTCAGGCGTAGGATCTGTGGGAAGTGCGGACGGATCATGGACATTTGATTCGAGAAAAAAGGTATTGCTTTATTGGCGGTTCGTGTGCTCTACGTAATCACTCCGTTTAGATGCTCCGATGGGAGATACTCAACATGCGGTCTTCGGGGAGCTGGATTCTGCGTGGTTCGTGGACGTCAAAGTAAGGAGCCGTGAAATAATTTACACAAATCACTAACAGTTCTTTCAGGATCAAGGCTCCGCGTCCAGCACACGCGTTCCAAATACGCTTTGAGATACCTTCCTTCAGCTTCTCTTCGCTCAAGGTTGATCAGTTGCGGCTCTCTGGCGAAACGTACAAGATGTACAAGGGGGTGAGGATGCGTAGCAAGGGGTCACTCGAGTGGAGATGGTAGTCAACTTGTCAACCATGCATGAAACCAATAGCATTCCGCCACGCGGAGGGAGTTTAACGGACGGTATGAGTATGTACTTTGTAGATCTAGGTAGACTGAGCAGTGAATAATGATGCCATTAATTACGAAACACCCCCCCTGCTCTATCCACCTACATGCGCAGTGGCTGAGAGCCAATGTTTGCCCCTATGAAACTCAGATACCGCTCATTAATCTTTTTCCAGTTCAGCACGCTCCAGAGCTCCTTCATATATTTCTCCTTCCCCCACACTCCGTGGTCGAGGAGCCAACAGTGCTCGTGTATGCTGACACAGAACAGGGGGTAGATCCTTTCGCCCAATTGACGGAGGCCCCTCGGGGAAGGGTCAAACGCCTTCCCTATGTGGTCTTGGTCAAACAAGGAACGCGCACCGTCGTGGACGTGGACGCGCTGTGACGAGTGCAGCGTTCGCACGGGCGCGGAGGGATGCAGTGGTGCAGGGCCCTGCGACATGCCTGACGTGGGGGATGTCGGCGTGCTGCCCAGGCCCGAGTTTAAGTGCGTTGGCTGTGGGCTTTCGCGGGGCCTGCCCTCATGGAGGACCTCGTGGTGGTGACCCGCGGGGTTTTCCGTGCATGCACGCGAGCGAACGAGGAGCGTGCCGGCTGCGAAGGTGGGCTGGATGGCAAGGTTGCCGACGCTGTCTGTGATAAGCCAGATGTAGCCCGATCCCGACATCCCCCTGGCGGCGGATGAAAAATTGTTGATGAACTGCGACATGCTTCCGAAGTGGGAGCGGATGGTTGGGGATATTACGAGGCTGTGAATATTATCTTCGTCTACTGGAGGTCGCTGTGAAGGTGAATTAATGATGAAACAAGTTAGATGGGGCGAGTCGGACGTACAAGGCAGTTGAGGAAGAACGAGTTGTTGAGGGCGTGACTTGCATACGAGAAACCTAGCGCATCTTTCCCAGAGCTGGCAGTGTCAATTACGAGCTGCGTGACGCTCTTTCGCTGGTCTGCAGCGTCTGTACATTTATAAGTTATGAGCGTGCTACTCGCAAAACACCACCTACCAGGGAACAACTCGTTCAGCCGGTCGAGCAGGCCTTGCTGGTACTCCTCAGAGACCATTTTAAGCGTCCTTGGCGACATGAAGTTTCCAAGGCCCTCCTCGACCTTGTAAGGGAGTTCTATTCGAGTGTGCTGATGTCTCCGTGCACCCCACAGTTGCCTTGGACATTTCGTGCTTTTCCATGCGGACAATGCACTTGCACGGGAGGATGATACCAGACGCAGACCAGCACTGTTCATGGCGTCCTAACAAATAATAGTGACTACAAAGTGAAGGTAAAGTAGTCCGGTCTTCGACAAAGTGAGTTGAAAAGACTATTTTTCGAACGTGACAGTTTCGGGCTTTTGTTAGGTCGCCGGCTGTCTTTGTTTGGACGAAGTTCCTCTTGGGTTCCTCCACGTTGTCCGTCAAGTTAACCGTCAGTACTAGCAGTTTTGTCACTCGTTCAACATGGCTGGCCCGAAGTCATCCTCAAAATCATCATCTGCATCGTCAGAAACGTCCGCCGCAATCGCGACGCTCTGGAAATCATATCTCGATGAGACCCCCGACCGCTTGAAGTTCATTGACGCTTTCTTGTCGTTCATTGTGCTTAGCGGGGTGCTGCAGTTCGTGTACTGTGTACTTGTCACAAATTATCCTTTCAATGCATTCCTTGCTGGGTGAGTGCTACCATGGTCAAGCGCGTCAGACATGTGTTGAGCTGTTTCCGCAGGTTCGCAAGCTCAGTGGGCCAGTTCGTTCTGACTGCATCCCTTCGCGCACAAGTCAACCCCGAAAATAGATCTGAGTTCAAGGACGTTTCGCCTGAGCGGTATGTACATGTATCCTTTCTTACGTTTGGCATCGTTCCTCATCCCGTGCCAGAGCATTCGCAGACTTCGCCCTTGGCTCCATTGTTCTGCACTTCTTCGTATTTAACTTCCTCGGATGAATATGTATGTTGGAACTGTTTGCAATACCCTCATTTTCTGCGGCCCCGACAATTCTCTGAGTAACTTCTGTGTTCATGGAATAAAATGTTACAAAAGTGAGTGCAGTGCGTCATGGACAAAGTGCATAATTGGGGAGAGGGGGAATCAAGACGTTGCAAATGCGAGTGACTCAAGCTCAATGCCTTCTCTCGAAAGAACTAGAGCGCTGTGGGAGTTGTCAGCGGTTATGCAATCAGATATGCAAAGTAGAATGGCAGTCACCCCGAATATAACGACTGCGAAGTCGAATGCGTATTCACCTAGAATACATGAGCAAAAGAAAGAGCTGACACTGGTATGGTCTACACACCGAATTCAAGATACGTCCGTAGCATCTCTAGCAGACCACCAGTGAGAAGGATTCTGAGTCATATCATGGAGCTGGGACTCACGACGGATGTCTTTGTTCGGAACTTGGGATAGTGCAGGTCTACAAAGTATGAGGGTCAAGCTTCATACTAACATGGATAATAATATTAGACGAACGTGAGGCCTGTTGAGCGTCTTATGCCGGCGAGGAATGCGCTGATAATGAGGGCGTCCATGCCAAGGTGAAATAACATCCCGAACATCTTGTGGGGGTTACGAGCAGAGCAGATGCCTGGCCTTTCCACACGCGAGTGACTCAAGCCTGAGTGTCCTAAATTCCCACGGTTGTCGTGATGGCACTGCGCATGAGAGACGATTTCAATAATCTAGTGACAGTATTTGTGTTTTTACGACTCTCCTATGCCTCAGCCGAATGGATTCTTGCTCACTTCCCATCACCATATGGAGTTTTTATTGTTCATCTTATGTAAAGTTCATCTCAAGGGAACTTTAGCGAAAACCTTTCAACCGTCCCTCTAGGTTTTGTAGGCTATCCGCGGG
>PVYJ01003793.1:0-12627 GCA_002995095.1 Rhizopogon sp. AM-2018a | reverse complement strand
TTGCTTAATCGATCAGGATCTTGCTTCGAGACAATTTCACTGCCACTTGCGAAAAGGCCGTCAGACAGGGGGCTCAGACATTCAATATGATATGATTCCTGCTATGTAGTGGGTCTTATATCGTACTATTTTCCACTTTTGCGGGATCTGACCTTGGTAGACGAATTCAATTCGGAGGCAGTGGCGGCGAACTGAGATCGAACATGGTGGAGACGACCTCTCCTTCAATAAACGATAAAATGTCTGCGCAAAGCGATAAATGACGGGCGGGCAAGATGTTAACGGAGTTGAGAAGCCCCCTTCTCAGTGATAGGAAAGCGCGGACAGAAATCACTGACCGTCAGATTCATCAGCATAATGAAATATAATGCAGATGCCATAGTCCAGAACGCTCTGTAGCAGTCGTAGCACGGCAGTTCAAGATCTTCGCACACCATGATGTTATTGAAGATTTTACGAGAGAACGTTTGTCGGCTGGGTTTCGGGTTTCGATTTGAGTGGACTAGAATTCAAGGACACAGACAACCTGCACAACCTCCAACTCAATTGCCTAAGTCCAGGGGCGTCATTCGGAAACCGCATGGACTAATGGTAAATAGTGCAGGGCCAGCTGAAGTACAACCGCCCGCCGCATCCAGTGCGTACTTTGAACCTCACTTCGGCCTTACTATCATCTTTGAGGCTGCAATTGTCCCCTATTCGCAAAGAATCATGGTATCCAGTACCAAGAAGGACCACAGGCGTACCCGCCAACGTGCGGGAGGGCTATTACATTCGCCACTGCTACAACATACACGGAGTCCTTGGTTTCAGCAGCGCTTCTTGACTCTCGAGGGATTCTGAGGAGAAGACTCCCGTGATATTAAGTACGGGATCTTGTTGTTGGTTTGCAGATTCTGCGAGTGAGCACATCTCGAGCTACATGTATCCTGCTGTACTTTCGTGTCTCAGACTGTTAGGTTAGGTTCCCCATGGCGATGCAAAGCTAGAGCGTGGCTACAGTTCGAGGGAGACCCCGATACCAAACTACTAGGTGAAAGGTGCTATTAGTTCGAGAGCATCATGGTATCAGATACGAATGATTGGCTCTGAGACGTTGTCTCCAGCTTTAAGCACAAGTACATCGCAAATGAAGGAGATATGTCAGACATACACGCTACTTGATCAAGGTAATCCATACATTGATGTTGAAACATACAAAGACTCGGTCAACAGGAGATAGAGTAGCGCTACCAGTCGACGTTCGCCAGCTACTGCCTTTTTTTGAGAGGCGAAGATTGAAAGGCGTGAGCTTGCGAACGGACTGGGTTGAAAAATATACAATAATCGGTAATCGGGTTTGTGTCGGTCGTAACATCTCGTGGGCATGGTGCGCAATCCAAAGGTAGGAAAGAGCACTCGGCCAAAATACACGGCAAACCACCTACCAGCGGGGGGCGTCAATCGCATTATTCCTTTTTCCCATCAGAGGTAACAGATCCTGCAGGGTCGTCGACCTTCTCAAACTTGAGATCATCTAATACGCCTAGCATATTCATATCCCAGTTCTGGAAGTATAGACCCACAGCGGGAATTTCCGGACTCTTCAAGTGGGGAGGAGGGCCCTCGAAATAGTCAGGCGCGCGGTTGTATATATCCAACTTGCGGTCCTCAGAAAGCTCGTCCCAACATTTCTGTACCAAAGGCAAATGTTCCATAACCCTCAGTATAAACGTACCTGTGTACAGGCCCATAGGCTCCTTCAACCCGCGCGACTTCGGAAGTTCGCGGAAGACATTGACACCGTAGTTGAAGAAGTTGAGTTCTTCGGCTTCGTAATACATGTTGCCGAGGAGGACTGGCATCGTTGCAATTTCAGTTCCAAGAGGACTGAATGGCCTGTTCCAAGACGAAATACCACGAACGAGAGCCATTGCGAAGAGATTGTCCAAAGGTTCGTCTGAGTTCGATCGTCGATCTCTGAAGTCGGGCACGCTATAATATATTGCACCATGCATCCAACGGACGACGTCTGGTATGGTTGCAATGATGTCATTCTGACGAATTATGACGATCGGGAGCGGTCGTGGGTATGCAGCCTGGTATGTACTGAGGCGCTTTGGAAGCCGTTTCAGAAGTTCCATAGGATAGATCCTGGGGCGTTTCAGATCGCCGGGGAAACATGGGTTCCTCGGAACCTTTAAATAGTATTGACGCGCTGCAACCATAGGGGCCTTCGCGCGGCCGGATAATTGAGCATATTGACAAGTATCAGGCATCGTGAAATAAGGTCTCGGATAAAATGCTCGTATATCACGGCGGTCGATAAGCCTTTGGTGGATCATCACTGGGATGATATTGTTCTTCGTGACCATATCCATGGTTATGGCGTAGAGGAATGGCGCAGGGAGAGTAGCTTGCAGCACCCAGTTTGGTTCTGTTGGAGTGAGGGTAAACTGAGGGACCCAAGGGTTCCAATCGGCATCATCACGCCCAAGTAAGACGTTAATGTCGTCGGGCACGGGCCACGGGGCAAGTAAATCCACGGGATAGCAAATCTGAGACATGCTGGCGAAACATTGCTGGATATTGTTGGTATCCTGCGGATATTGCGCAGTGCCAGAGTTGGTGGTACAGAAGTGAGAAGCCTGCATCGATGGTTGTCGGCTTACATTTTGAGTAGAAAAATACACAGCATGATCATACCTGGTAGTGGCAATTGCAGGGTACGTTCGGAACGTTCGGGGGTGCCATGACAGGCAATGTAGGAGCCACAGCAGTCCCGCCCTGTGAAAAAGAGGACATAATTTCCCTCTGCTCAAAAACCCAATCCCACGTTCGTCTGTGCTTCTCGAGCGATGGTGGCCCGGTAGGTGAGCCAGGTGCTTGCATGGGGTGGTTTGTGGACGTCATAGTAGTAAAATCAGAGATGAATAAAAAATGATAATGGTGGAGATTAAAGCAAAAGGACGTATGCGGTCCCCATTTTATACAGCGCTGAGCGGATGCCACTCGTCCACAATATTTTCTGACATTGTGGATGATCGTTGGAAACGAGTGGCATACTCACACAAGTTGTTGTCAAGAGAGATGGGCGGGGCCTTGATAAATTGATAGTGAAGGTAATCGCGAATGACGGCTGCAGTGTAGTGGCCCTAAACCGGGAACGCGAGATGGTCCTCTCCAGCGATCCAAGGGGCCCCACGAGTGCGCTGGTTCAAACTTCAAGCTCAAGGCTGTCCCCTCCAGAAAAATTGGTGTCCACAGTTTCTTGCGCCGAAAGGTGTAATCAGACTTGGAATTGACAACTGCATATGGTGTGGTAGGATGAGAATGGGCGTGATTTTTTTCTCCCCTTGATTAGGCAAACAGATTTCAACCAAGGCACATCACACCACATATATTGCATGCCGGGGCAAGCTCTCCTCAGACGAGATATGTTTTTTTGTGTAAAAATAACCATGTCACACCATAAAATAAAGTCCAGTCGATAAATTCGTTAATATGGTGAGAGCCGACAATACAAAAAACTGTCGTGAAAGCGGTAGGAAAACACAACGAGCACTGGCAGCATACCGGGTATCACGGCCAGTAACAAGGAAGGGGGCACGGGGACCCCGAAACAAAACGGCACCTCTCGGAGAAGACAACATGAACAGAATACGGGACCGCAGGGGCCCAGAGGGTAGTACAGGATCGGTAGGCGGAACAGGGAAAGCTAATATGATTCTATTGACGACAACGGAGGTGGCAGGTCTGTTGTAACGCGGGACACCAAACCGAAACGGAGGTTCTTGAGCGGAGCCAGGGACAGAATTTAGACCAGCGAGAGCATCAAAGGGAGAATGCATGCTCACATGTACCACGGTCATATACTTCGCAGTAGTACAAATGACGCCTATACGCTGTGAAAGGTTTTGCAGGTGTATGGATACCAGAAGTAGGGTCCGTGTATCCGTAAGATGAGCGGAGCCGAGTCCCTGTTTTATTGGAATCTGTTGCAATACCCAGACGGACCACATGCATAATCGCGAACCCTACGTTCTATCCCGGTCCAGCCCTTACGATGAAGTCTTCCGATGATGGACTCCCTGCAGATACTGGTGACTTGGTCGCTGGCATTTTCGAAACCCGTCCCCCAATCTAAAGTTCAAGCACAGCTCATGATATCAGCAAATAAATAAATAAAATGTTTTATTAGTTACATGTAGGATAACAAATGAGCATAATGGTCATACGGCATACATTCCATGTGCCAGGGCCTAACGGTACCTCTATATCTTGGGCACCCAAAAAATTTAAAAGAAAAAGAACTCATACCGCGCGTTATGCTGGGTATTGCAACGTGTGCTGAGGTGCTCGTGCTCATGTCTTAAATATCCGTAAAAGGCGTGCTTCTGTGACGATACGAGTGCGGCAGAGCGGGCATTCACGCGAGGAGGCGAGGACTAGCTCTGAGCAGGCACGACACATGGCCAGATGTCTTTAGGCATGAGTTAGCAAAAAGAACGAAGTAGGAATTAAGAAGTACGCACCCACAATCCACGATTGCAATATTCGCCTCCTGGTCCTGGCATATCACACATAGACCGGACCTTTCGATGGAGGTCGTCTTGGGCGGAGGGGAAGAAGAAAGTGGCGGTGGTGAATGATGTTGCTGGAACTCGTCATGCATCCCTACATCCTCGTCACGCATCTGGGTATCTTCCGGCTCCGGAGACCCTCGCGCCCACCTCCGCTCCCTCTCCTCCTGTTCCTCCCTCTCCTGCCTTTCCCTCTCCTCCTGTTCCTCCCTCTCTCGCCTTTCCCACTCTTCCTGCTCCCTCTCCTCCCATTCCCTCCTCTCGGTTTCCTCCGCAATCATTCTCTCCTCCTCCACCCATGCACTCACGCGCGCTACGAGTTCTCCTTTCTCAAGGACGTCAGCGGGCAGGCGTACGCGTGCGTCGAATAGGATTCGCTTGAGAGTATGAATGGGTAAGCGAGAGAGAGATGACGAAGACATTGCAAGGAGAGCGGAGAGCGGGGGCGGAGGGGTTGTTGGTGTGGGTGTAGATGTCGATGAGGGCTGAGGTGGTGAGCTAGGTGCAGTGGGGCGGGTGTCAGCTGTTGGAGGCGGGTTGGCGGCGGGGGTTGGGCGTGCGGTGGAGTAAGGCGATGATCGAGGTAGAGGCTGTGGCTGTGAGGCTGTCCTGGATCGTGGAGGTGGAGATGGAGAGGGTGGGGAGTGCATAGTGGATGTCTGGCGCTGTCTTGTATACGTTCCGTATGATGCTGGCTGAGGGTCGAGGTCGAGGTCGGGGCGGGGGAAGTCGGATGGCGGTGTGGATGTGTGTTGCTGAGTTGGTGGAGGAGGACGGGTGCTGAAGAGCCCGCGAGGGCGTGCGGGACGGTGTTTCGGGACGGCATTGGCGCGATAGTGGGCTTCATTCGCCGGGGGAAGGGTACCTGCCGGTGTCTGGAAGAAGTCAGCGATAAGATGATGGATCGGGTTAGGAGGGAATGCACCTTTGCGGCGATTATGGCATCCACGAGGTCGTTCTTGTCGATGGGGCCTTTGACGGAAATGCTGTATGCATCGACGTACTGACGGAGCTTGGAGAGAGGCAGGGACTTGAGCTGGTTCTTGCTGGAGGCGGTTACTGGATACAAGACATGAGATGAAGAGATGTTTATGGAGCGAAGGACACACTATTAAGGAACTCGATGCAGAATGCACATACGTGGACTGGGTCATAGCCAGAGGTGGTACCACGACGGGGCATGAGGGCCTGGTAGTCTGCGCAGCTGAGACAATACGAGTAGCCTTGGGATGGAAGACGAGTTTGAATGGATCAGGTAAAGTAGTGATCGATGAACTGACCACAGTGGTTACAGCGGGTTGCGCGTGTAAAGAAGCGGATGAATTCCTTGTTACATTTCCTGCATGCGTTCTGTGTGCGATCGACGGAAGAAGTCGGTGGTGGACCACTGAGTAAAGGAAGACCGTTTACGACGGACATGCACGACTTGGTGATTGAGATGATCGAGTTCAAGTTGATAACGCGGGCAGCCTAGGGAGCCTGAACGGGAGAGTGGCCATTGGCCATGTGACACAGCTTTCGGGATGATTCTATCACCTTCTCTGCATCGTCCAGAGATGACATCCCGGCTGACCCTGCGCTGGGATCCAGCGACTTCCCTCTGGCCGATGTTCAATGTCGATGTCTGACTTAGTCTCCCTTAAGCTTAAGTGGCGAAGGAAGACAATCGTTCCTTCTCTACCGTCTGACAGCATTTACTACTCTTCCTTTCGTCACTGTGTGCTTTGTATCGATACTACTAGATAGTCCCATGCATAGGCAGATAACAGCAGACCAGACAAGCCTCCACTCGCGGGGGCAAGTGATGACATGTATTTCAGTAGCGCGCGCCAAAGTCTTGTATGTAAAATAATCAATTGAATACGACACACTTTTAGTCCAGCTTTCTATACTTGAAACATCCATCGATTTTCTATCACTGGCTTTTTCACTGGCAAGTCCACCAGGAATTAGGATGGAACACCCATCCCCACAGCTCCAAACCTCCACCTCCAGCTTGCGCTGGATGGCCCACCATTCCGACCAGAATTTGCGTAGTGCAAAACCGCGGTCGCAAAGTACTCAAAGAAATGCATCAACACCTACCTCAATCTCAACACTGGGCTCTACTTCGGGTACCGTGTCCGCCTCCGCCACCCCAATCTCCCAATCGCTTCAGCAGGCGACCCCCGCATCCCTGGCCTCGTCCCATCAGATCCTTGATCTCAAAGCTGACATCAACCTGGTGCTCGAGCACATCGCAGCATCGCGTGAGGAGCACCAAGAGATGTCCAAGGATCTAGATGACTTGGCAACCAAGGTCAAAGTTTTGGAATGCGTCCTTTGTGGCGATGTTGGTCGTCCTAGGAAGAAGAAGAAAAATACCGATTCCGATCCGGTAAATAAGGGCATAGCGCATCGGTTAGTGCAGATGGAGGTAGCGATCGATCAGTTGCTTGGTCTCGTCACTAGCTTGAAGGCTACTCCCTGTGTGTCTCTAAGCCCTCGCTTTCAGATTTCTTTGCATTTACTTTCACTTGTCTCAAGGTCCCCCCGTGGTATACAGTGATGCAAGCACTAGCCTATGCACGCCATCTCCTCCGGTTCGAAAAGGTACCATATTTAATGCTTGGTTTACTGCGTTGATCAGGGCGACTGATACTCCACGTGGCCGCTACAGATCATCATCTCCCTGCGTCCATGTCTCCACTCCCATCAACACGTCTGTTTCCGTCTGTACTTCCCTCCCTGCCAGTGCGCCGCTCTGCTGAGATGCTCGCCCCCGTTAACTGGAATGCTAATCGTAAGTTTCTCGCTTCTCTACTCCTCAACTCATGCTGATACCGTAAAACCTTTTTCAACATGTGGTGTCTCAATATTATATTTACTTGTACTTTGCTAACCGTTGCGCCCACCGCGTCGATCATAATCGCTTCTCCATATAATGATACCATCTTGTCTCATAAACACTTATAAGTAGCCCCTAACTCGCGTTGTGCCTCCCTACCGGGTAAGTGTTCTATTCTCTTTTCCCCCATCAAGCTTGCTTTGTTTTCCTTACATGGACGTGTATTCTACCATTAGCTTTCCTGCATCGTCTAATCTTTGCAGTTCCACCTAATCGAGCCATATCCAACAGCATTCTCCCCTTACTTACAAGAACATAACTGCGGTTTTCAGCGGGATCCCAGCTCATCTGGGAGTACGGAGTCCACAGCTCATCCACATCCCACAACATCCCCTGATGATTCGAACAGAGCCTCGTATCCTGTGACACACAACGTCTCATCTCGCCCGGCTCCCAATACTTTGCACACCAAAGTCTCCACAAATGGGCCCGACCGTTTCCTTTCCTCATCGCTCGCAACTCCCTCGCCTGACAGTCCGCGCGGCGAGAGCTTCGATAAGGCGAACCACAAATACAACACCAGATCTTTGGCAGGCTCGCAACCAGGATTGGATAGTATTGATCAGGACTCAACTATGGCATCACCCAGCCGCACCCCTCAGCCATTCTTCAATCCCACCACGCCCTCGTCTGCCGAAACAACTCGTGTCCCAGCACGCATTCCGCCCAAGTTCAATTCCCGCAACTTTGCCTCACCCCTCAAATCCAACCCTACTCTATCACTTGCTACCCCCCCATCTCATCATCAACTCCCCGCCTCCAACCCAACTCCTATCTCGCATACCCCACCGCCATCATCATTCTTTTCGTCTTCTTCCGCCCACCCTGCTGCAATGCACTCCACGAACCCGACCCGAACGCCCAACTCTGCGCTCGCGCGGGCGCGCGCAGCTTCGTTGAGCCGTATGCTCTCGGGGGCACAACCGAATGTTAGAATAGGGATCGGGGGAAACGTGGACTGCGAGGGCCTATGTGCGGATTGCGAACGAGAACGTAGGGAACACCAAGAACATCTGGATGAGAGTATGGATTCTCTGGAATGTCAGCATCAGAGTACAAACACCCAAGAAGCAGGACAAGGACAAGAACATCAGGATCAGCATATGAACTCGCAAGAGCAGTGCGCTGATGAGGGAACACGGGATCGGGGTACAACAATGAACCTTGATACATCAGTTGGCCAGTTCACTCCCCTGCCACAGTCGGTTGGGGCGAATGCAAGCCCAAACACAAACACAGACGTAGATGCGAATATGAAGGCATCTCCGCCCGTACTTAGAGATGAGACGGTGTCGGGAGCAGGATCAGTGGACCCGCCGCTTGCGTTTACAACTCAGCCACCTCCTCATACGAGCTCGAATGACCCATCGCATGCTATCGCGCCCGACGTAGAACTTTGTGCCCCAGGACCGATATGTACCCGTGAGGTTACCAATGCGAATGGGGACGAGACCATGCAGCTAGACCATGCGGGTGATGATGGACAACCAGGCGTGGTGGAGCCTGATAGCCTGCATGAACCTACTCGTGGGGTTGCTGATGCGAATGGAGATCACTATGGAGCGGATGCAGACGAGAGCATGCAACTAGATCACGCGAGTGATGTTGGGGGATCAGGCGTAGTGGAGCCTGAACCCGGGCATGAAGATATTGGAAAGGATGTTACGGAGGAAGAGTTGCGAAAGGAGCCTAAGGACGGGGAGATGCATGATGGGTCGCTCGAAGAATCTGTCAAGTCAGTAGAGGAGCTTTCCGCTCCTGCACTCGCGCCAAATACAGGCAGCCCGAGCCAGCAGACCCTCGAGAACCTGAACCAGGCTCGCTCAAGCGAGCGCCCTCAAGAACCCACTACAAATCCAGAAGATAGCGCGCAGCCTGAAAGTGTTCTCTCTGAGCCACGCCAGCCAACTCCCGCAAATCTACCACACTCTCCCCCGGACCAGTATGAATATTCTCGCGAACTAACGCCCGCGGATTCCCTATTTCAAGATGAAGAGGCTGTTGTTGCAGCGCTCGCAGCGTCTCTCTCTCCAGATAATGGGTGCACGCCATCGCCATCCTCCCCGGATAATTTGTCCGCGTTTTTGCCTCTACAGTCACAACTGGCGCAACACAAACACGGTCGTCTAGGGGGTGGCGTTGCTAGTTCACCAGAACACAGGGAGGCATTCAATCATGATGACGATGATTGTGATGTTTCCGGCTCGACGTATGCAGACTTTTTCAGCAATTTCATAAGCGCTGACACTAATGGAGCGAGTTCTGCTATGAGAAGTACGTATACAGGGGACCCTACTCGCGCTCCACCTCGTTCCACCTCGCCCTCTTCCCGAGCTAACTCACTCTCCCCACTGTCCTCGCTGGCGGACTCTCCGCCACTGCTGGATAGTGAGACCATGGAAAGGTGGTATGGAACCGGGGTAGAACGGCGCAGAACAGAGAGTCTATATTCAGATATGGACCTTGGAACACCCTCCGAGTCCTCTGTATCGGTGGCGCTGCAGACACACGTGATACCGAGAGGCGGTCCGAATGCATCCATCGACGAGCTCTCTGTGCTCGCAAGGAGGGAACCAACAAGGCTCAATATCAAGTTGTCAGATCTCAAGCGTAAGCTCGAGTCGTCTCAATCAGCGTCGGCGATCGAGCAGCCGGAGAAGAAGACCAGGTTCGATGGAGATGTAAATAAAGATAAAGATAAAGTCATTGGCCTGGGTGCCAGGTCATCCAGCATGGTTGACTCGGTCCGGAATCCAGGTACGGGGGATCGCCGAGCCTCTCGTCCTTCCACATCGATGCAGGCCGTGGCTGCGTTCCGAGCTGAGAGCATTTCAGCACAGGTGGAGCTAAACAGCGCTAGTGCCGGTGGTACGGGAACGATCAGCGCGCCAGCGACCATAGCGGGGATGAAAATGATAGAGATGCCTACAAATAAACTCAGGGCGGGTTCGACTCGGTCGTCCGAGAAACGGATTCGACCTATTAGCCGGAAGGCGAGGGAATCCACTAGCAGTACGCAGAAAGTCCGCCAGCCCCGTAAGAACGCAAGTGGGATGCCAAATAAGCGACCGCCGCAGAAGAGAAAGTCCAAGTCGTCGTCTGTGCAGGACGAAGCTCCGATGTGCCAGTGGCCGGCAAAAGGCGATCAGGATGGGTCGTTTCAGCGACAGTTCGTGCAGTGCGACAAGTCAGTACCTTTTTTGTGTCGTCGTATTGCCGTTGCTTAGTTTCTGGTTTTATTTAGCTGTGACTTGTGGTATCACTTTGAGTGCGTTGGTATTGTCGAAGGAGATCCTCGTTTGGACCCGGAAGCTAGCCTCATCTGTCCGCCATGCTGGTACGTGTTCGACTGATTTGGTCCGTGTTTCCTGCGTTCGATGAACTGATCTCAAACACTCTTTTTGTAGCGTATCAAGTAGGTGTTCATACATCCGGGCTGTCTGACATCATTGACCATGTGTGCTTCTCCAGCCGCAAAACGTCAGACCCTGCGCAACCGCGACGAAAAATGTGCCCGTCCAGATTGTTTACACGCCCACGTCGATGCACAGGAATACATGATCGAACGCCTAGTAGGCCGGAAACCTGTCGGGGAAGCCGGGTGCCTATTTTTGGTGAAATGGGAGGGGTGCGTGACGCCTCGCATCGTGTTGATTCCACGACTGATTGTTTTGCTTTGCTTGATGATCTAGTTATCCGATCGCGCAAGCTACCTGGATCCCCGAGGGCAATATGGGCGATGCCACGCAGACCGTTGTTCGGTTTGCAGCGGATGCGAAGGCTGAGGGTATCGATCTCGGAACGACAGGCGCCATTTTGCTGGAGGAGGCTAAAGTTGGTGGATGGGATGTGTAGGTGTCGCGGGGCTTATTTGTTTGGGTCTTTTTGACGATGGGGCATCCGATTGGCGCACTGAGACTTGTGCTGTACATTCTGAATTCACATTTTCAGGCTTTCTTGCATTTGATTCTTGCATAGCTCGTTGCGATCCATCTCACATGTGTATTATATATTGCATAGATACGCACTTGAACCATTTCAGTATTTTGATTATTATTGAGTACCACGGTGAACATGCAGAGGCTCAATATTTCTGCACTGAGTAAAATATCGGTATGCATAGGTTCGTGACCAGCCTGGCTTACATAACCACGGACCAGTGGCGTAGCAATAAATCTCAACATCTCAAAACACAAACGCAGGCAGATTGGTGTAAGGACTCGTAGTCCCCTAGCGATGGAAACCCTTTCTTTACGTTTCATACCATACACCATTCTTAGCGTTCACTGTCAACATTTCTATTCCTAACACTACCGCCTTTACCGATCGCTAACCAAGCCTCCGGCTTTATCGTTACCCGGAAACGCCACCCCCTTCCTACTACATATTTAAGTACCGGTTCGCGTCGTACATCCAGTAGCAGAGTAGTGGTAGTTCTTCCCCCTTCTAAACTCACTCACGGTCCCATCATCATTTCGAACTCGTACCGCTACACACAAAATGTAGCAACCTTACATTGGTTACGAGTCTAGAAGCGTTTGTGGTCTCGAAGCTGGGAGACCTGCGGTATAGGATAATAGATACAGAGGAATCCCTCCCGAAGCTAGACTGGATATCGATCTTCTCGCTGAAAACGGTTAATGTGGTTATTCTTACTAGTACTGATGAATTGACTCATAGGCGCACAGACGAGCTCTCTCAAGAGTAGAGAGCCTCAGACTAGAGACTGGAGGGAGTATCCCGAAGGAATAGAGATAAAAGAGCAAGTCGAATATGGCTCCTTTCAGGCTTCCAAGCAGCAAATAACGGTGTAGGTGGATGGAAGTTGCCAGTGGTAAATGGGATCTGGTTAGTCTGTATAGGTGATGACGGAAGAGCAGTAATGTTTTGCTTACACTACACAAGTAACTTGAAAGATATCGGGACTAATTCGCTAGGTGAACATTCCTTCATGAGCGCACGTCGTACCCTCTTCTGCTCTACTTCGGTTCATGGCCGATCTAGAGCAGGACCACCAGCAGCAACTTGGCCGTATAAGTAATGGAAAATGTGTGCGTATGGTTCCTCCTAACTTTACTCAACGCTAGCAAACATGCCATCACTTTGGAAAATCGGCCTAGGATTCCTCTCTGTAGAGTGTAAGGATTACCAATCGTTTACCGCCGGAACATGCCGATA
>PVYJ01003786.1:1549-17791 GCA_002995095.1 Rhizopogon sp. AM-2018a | reverse complement strand
AGAGTATAGGTATTGGATAAATATGTTAAGAATACAATGTAAAAGTGATGTGTTTTAGGGCTACAAAAAGGGACCGGTAACCCGGTCTATAAATACGTTCCGCTGCTCGTCGCGGGTAATAAAGTGGATGGAATATTGGTGATTAGATATTATGATAGAGTATTCATTGTCCGTCGATGACGGGTCAATTTCCCCCTTCAACTGCTCTTTACAGCTGTGCGTGCTGTTGCGTCCCTGTTGGACTTCAGCAGCAACGATAAGTTATTCCCGCCCGTCCCAGTCGAGTGTCCTTCTTGATTTCGTTGACGCTCCATCCTCCGCATCATCGCAAACACCGGGCAACCGGGTGGTATCTTTGTCGAGCGTGACATAGAGACGACGTACAAACAGGCGATTCGAATGTGCGAATCGCGAAGCTTCTTGAGAGCTGATACCAGTGCATTGTACTGTTCCTTAACAGCGGGTGTCCGTTGAGCAAGGTCCCGGACGGGGCGGGAGGTGTTCGAAAGATACGAAAGGTAGTCCCGGTGTTCACCAGGCATGTAACGTTTCATCCTCTCCATAAAACCGACGTCCGAGCTCTTATTAGCATTCGACGGGGCTGGGTACCGACGCTGATGCAGTTTGAAATCGACGTCTAGGAAGATGTCAAGGGTATGCATGATGCTACTCTGGCCCGCGGATGGTCCGCTGAGGTCGAGTGTAGAAGCGTCCGGACCGTCTTCATAAATCCATGATATCCCCGAAGGTCCACTAGCACTTCCATTGAACCAAGGCCGAACCTGCCAGTAAAACATGGAGGGATCGACGGTCTCGCGCATGGAGGCCATGGTTTCTTCAATCCGTTTCACAACCGCTGAAAGGCGGGTCAAAAGACGGTTGATTTTGCAGATGGAAGCGAGGTCGGATACATTGGGAAGATTGTGGTATTCGTTAATAATGTGCAGAATTTCCACGCCCAGTAGCTCAACTCTGGCATTACCGAGCCAAAAATTCCGTTCGTCTTCGGTACCAGAGAAGAGTTCTACTCCGAAATTGATGTTTTCTATGGTCACCGGAAGTTCAGGATTTATAAGATCCCAGTTCCACAAAACAGTATCGGCAAACGTAAGTACCGGTGCCATCCGTAATATGGCAGATACTTCGAGTAATGGAGTTGCCAAAGAACGTGGTATGATTAGCGAACCGTCCGTCTGGTCAGGTATCGAATGGGCATAGAAGTGGACAAGGAATGCGAGCACTTTGTGTGCGCGATATAATAGTTGCTTGTCTTCATTAAGCCCTTTGATGCTAAGTACAGGGAGCTGTGATCATGTCAGTCATGTTTACATCGTGGCGTATCAAGTTTACTCACTGCGCGTATTTGTGCTCTCCAGAGTTCACCGTCAGAACGAGCCTGGGTATCATCCTCTGTGATATTGACCCCAAGCACCAGCACTTGCTGTGCGCGGGTCAGCGCGTTTTCCCATGAGCTGTATGCTTCTGGGAGTCGCGGAATGGGTTTGGCAGGCAGGAAGCCTGTGTTGGTTTGGATATTGACATCGAAATCAGCAGGGGTTGGTTGTGGACCTGGTGCTTCTTTCCTGCTAAGCTGGGCAGAGTTGAGCACAGAGATGACGCTCTCGAAGAGGTAGAATGGAGAGGGTAGTAGGTCGATTGGATACATTGCGAGTGAATGAGCGGATGAAGGGACCGCAGGCTTGTAATTTAAAGGAATAAAGGAACAGAGGACACCGGCACCTTTTATACTTAAACCACCAGTGCGCGTCCTCGATTGGATCACATCATCTATGTTACCTAGTCACACTGCAGCATTGATGTGCTATCGGCAGCGCCGATATTGCCCAAACGGCATCATTTGGGCGCGTACGCCTCTGTGAGAACTGCTAGTAACGGACCTTCAAGCATGGCAGGAGTTCACCGAAACTTGCGGGTGTTGGCACGAAAGCCCGATCATCTGGTCGTGCCACACCCAGTCCTGTGAATCCTTGTAAGCTGTTGTCGGGCCCTGGCCAATTGGTAGACATATTACTCAGGAACCTTTGACATGAGTGTCACCTTGCTACGATCCTATCCATTTCCCCTTCCAGCATTATCCTGACCAGTGAAATCAACGCAAGACTTACACGTGAGGCTATTGTCCGTTGGCATGTATCAGGCGCTGACTAGATGAGTTGTTTCCAATGCTGATCTTCCACAGCCCAGATCTAAGATTGCTGTGATTAGAGATCTAGCAATGTTCGTTTACAAGTGAGTCATGCACGGCTCGGCAGTTACAACGTACTGCTTCCGCGATGACTTCAGCAAAGTCCGTTTTCTATTTCGCGGGGCTGCATTTTTGAAGTACCTCTACTCGCCGCATAATTTCATACCAATACTCTACATTGCTGTGGGGAGTGTGAACGAGTTCCAGTGTAATCTGTCCATATTGGTGCCTCAAGTGAGAGTTTGCTGTGTGAACGACCGAGTATTATATTCATTCAATGACTATCTCTCAGAAAATTCCTCGGAAAGCGCATTTCGAGTCACATCACAAATGCACAGCTTTATTTGAAGACGTCAACGCAACCTTGGGATATTTTTCGATGTAGCTGTTCTGTGCATGTGATCGAGTCATCGCAGCTACGTCGATGATGTCGCAGTGGACAAGGTAGTAATGTGGCCAGTGCACAGTACCAATCCAATCTAATAGTTCCAAACGTGAAAAATACCCGGTTCGGTCGTATTGTTTCATCTATGCATCATAGTTTTGGACAATATCCGGGTTCGAGTGAATATGGTGGCCGTGTGGTATAATGGAAAAGCTGCGCGTCGCGCAACGTCAAACATCAAGCACGCTTTTCTCCTTACGGCTGAAGATCAAGGTTCATCATCGCCGGGAAGACGATACAGTTTAGCACTACTTTGGGCTCTAGTTCCGGCCCGCCAGGTCACGGACGACCTAGCGACAGTTGACAGAATGATAAGCAAATTGTGATATCGAGGGAGGTAAACTGTGAAGCACAGACTATAGTACTACTATTTCCAATTAACGACCTCCGAGTTCCGAGAGCCAGTGACATCACACTTGCGCCTTACTACTTCCAAAACTTTCTCTTCAACTCCATGCTTACCCGAAGTAAGATTATCAAAATGGGCCAAGAGGTCAGAAAGGGTGATGGAGTCTTTACTGGCACTGGACTTGATGACTCGTCGGATGGTATCTTCGCTAGGTAGAGCGAACTTCAACGGATTTAGCTTGACGTCCGAAAGGAAGTCCGGCGACGTCAAAGTAGGCATGGCCCTCAGGAAACTAGAGTCTTCCTCAAAAAATTGGCCCACTATCGCATCCGAAACTTTGCTGAGTTCGTCAGGAGACCAAGCAGGGCGACCATCCGTTTTTTTAATCAGGACCGCGGTTATTCCTGCATTGAAATCTCCACTGGCACCGCTCTGCAATTGTCAGATTAAACATCAATGTAATATCGATTACCAAGTCCTGTGAGCTTACACAATAAGCCGTGGCGATACCCATCTCCATTTGAAGGGCCTGGAGCAGCGTCATCTTCTTCCCGCGTCGAACCGCTTCGAGTGCCACTTTGAGGCTGGTAGGACTCCGCATATGCAAAGTATTCAAAGTTTCCGAAGCCCACTTGGCAACTGCGTCATCAGGGGTCGAGCTGAGCTTGGTCAGATCTTCCACAATCTCTTCAACTGTGTTATGGCGGAATGCCATGTCAAGTGCTTGGCGTGTGCGACCCGTCAGTTTTCCCATCGGTTCATCTGAAAGGCGTTTCGCATGGTGGTCTTCAATGGTCCTATTAATCAGCGCAGGGGAAGGATCCTCCAAGTCAGATAAGCGAGCCAGCAGACTGGGTACCGTTCTTGATGATATGAAATGGGTAGCAATTCCTAGTTCACTGCCAAGAATGATAAGCCCGTGACTATGTGGAAAATATATGTCCCTACTCACAAGACTTCCCTGCCACTAAGAGTTTCTGAAGTCAGGGCAAGATACGTGCCAACTTCACCGTCCATCCTCGATAAGAAGAAACTTGCTCCGACATCGGGGCAGTAACCGATCTTAGTTTCTGGCATGGCAAATACTGCCTTCTCCGTTGCAACACGGAAAGGAGCGCCAATAGCAAGTCCGACTCCTCCGCCCACTGATGATGTCAGTGCAGTGCATGCTGTGCAGACAAGCGAAAACACCAACTTGTGATGCCGTCCAGAATGGTTACGTATGGCTTTGGCAACGCAGACAAGATATAGTCTATTTCAAATCTGTAGGATAAGTTATTGAAGCGTTCCGGACTATGGTCTAATGACTCACTCGTCTTTAAAAAATTCTATAGCCTTCGGACGAGTAGTATCATCCAGTGAATGCTGTAGTACAGCTTTTCCAAATGGTCAGTAAATGTCCACGTGTATTTAATTAAAGACTTACTCGCAACATCACCTCCAGCGCAAAATGCACGGCCGACGCCTGTACCAATGATGATCTTGCAAAGGTCGGACTTGGACCATTTCTAGAGCGTCAATCTATCATAAGAATCTGCACTTTCCACAAATCTCTGTGGCACTATTACCTCCAGCTGAGGTCCCATCAACTTAATCATGTCAGTATTGAGAGCGTTCAGTTTTTTTGGCCGGTTCAAGACAAAGGTGCGTGTGGCGCCATTGGACTCGAAGAGTACTGGCTGTATGAAAATGTGAACATCAAGAGACTGGTGAGAACGATACATGCAAGAAACCTACTTGCTCTAGAGGTGCTGCTTGGGCGCTGGTGGACATGTGAGCAGCAACTGCCCTTGTTCTGATAGCAGCTGCAGATACACTGTTTCGTGACATCTTGGAAAGAGCAGAAGCTAGCATAACTGAGGGACCAACCAAAAGACCAGGTGACCGAGTAAGTTGTAGGAAATGCCCACTTGAGGACTCGGACAAACGGTACTCCGAAAATGCCTCCAAGTTGGGCGATGCTTACATCATATGATACTCAAGTCTTACTAATAATATCATTATTACCTCTGAACTTCACAAGTCCCATGCTGTAGCCGTCCGCCACCACCACCGGACCACATCGACCGATGCAAGATCTTCCCGCAATTGGGGCAAGAATATCCCTTCCATCAGGTCATGTTGGAACTGTTAAGTTCGTTGGACCCGTCGACGGCACAACCGCCCTCTGGCTTGGTGTCGAATGGGATGATCCAAGTCGTGGCAAACATGATGGCATCAAAGATGGCAAGCGATACTTTGAGTGCCGGTAAGAACAAGAGCATATCATACGCGATTAGGGTTCAGCGCTCAACGACCACAAGGATACCCAACAGCGGATCCTTTATTCGACCATCACCTGCCATATGTTATGGGTATTCATTCCTGCAAGCATTACATGATAAGTATGTCGAAGCTGCGCACGGCGACGGGTCGCGAGAGAAAATCATTTTGGGCTCCTCAAATGGTGCTATAGAGGTCGAAGCTGTTGACTTGGACAAGATCCGAGGCAAATTTGCAAATCTAGAGCGTCTACGAGAAGTTAGCCTCGATGGCGAGAAAGTTTCGACCGGGAGCGAGCCAGGAAGAATTCTATCTACATGCCCTAGTGAGCCTGTGCATTTTTTTCCGAAAATATCACCCGATTGACACAATCAAGTTATCCGCGGCTTAGATCTATCCGCGACGCTTTTGTCTAGTTGGGACGTTGTGGCAATGATAACTGCTGAACTGCCTCGACTTGAGCGGCTAGCGTTGAAGTTAGCCTTGTGTCTTCCACTTTGAATATACTGACGCTCTAGATAGTCGCAACCGGCTCCAGCCGCCTCCATATCAGCTGCGCGCATCGCCATTCCTCCGTCTCTCAGAGATCCAGTTGAACGGTACTTGGACGTCATGGGAAGAATTTACAAACATAGCATCATTTATGCCCCAACTTCACACAGCAGAACTCGGATACAATGGACTCAGATCCCTATCAAGTGCTAAGCTTTCTGCAGTGTTGGCGCGTATCGAGGTCCTCAATTTTGATAGCAACGAGCTGGGGAATTGGCAAGATATAAGTGATGCTCTGGAGCCGTGTACCTCGTTCGTGCCACTGTGTCGGTTTTTCCGTAGGCTCATCGATCCCGCAGTTTACAACAGCTCATACTTTCATCTAATGACGTGGAGGAGATTCCTCCCCTGGAGTCACGTCCGTCACCTTTACGCAGTCTCAGAGTTCTCTCGCTTTCCAGTAACAAGCTCCGCAATTCGAGCGATATCGACAGATTGTATGAATGGTGTCCCCAACTCGAAACGCTTCGCCTCACCAATAATCCACTAACAGAGGGTTAGAACAAGGTTTCATATTTTACAAGGGAACAACATGCTTATGGCCCACAGCAAGCGACCTCTCTCGTAATGCCAGGCAGCAAGTCATAGCAAAGATTCCACCCTTGCGTGTCCTTGACGCGACAGCGGTAAGCACAGGCCAAGAAGCTGTGGTGCCTAGAGTTTAATTATTCCCGTTTGAGATCTCGGCAAGGGAACGATCAGACAGTGAACTATATTATCTTTCTCTCGTGGCGAAGACTGTGCCTGGGCGAGATGAAGATAGAATGAAAGATCATCCGCAATGGATCACGCTGTGCACTAGTCAGTTCATTCGTTCTGACTCGACCGGAGTTACTCCAATGTTCACTGTACCTTATACTGCGAACAGAACACGGTAGACCTGATGAGTCAACGGCTGATTACGACGGCCGACTCAGCAAATACCTGATTGGTATGTGCCTGTGTGCTAAATGTGTCACCGCTTTTTGAGCTATACCCACAGACGTGAAAGTTCACCGCTGCGCTGAGCACCCTGAATCTAACTTTACCCCGGAATTAGAGCAGGGTCTTATGTCATCAGTTTCGCTGCGCGTACTGTCTACCATGAAGTTTGGACTTTTCCGCCTCAAGGTGATCAAGGCTCTGGTCGCGGGTAAAAACCGTAGGAACCGTGATGCCACGTACGTATGGTTGAGGATGCGTGATGATACACTGGCTCCTCTTCAAAACGATGATCAAGAATTAGCATGGTGGGGAATAGAAAACGGTTCACATATTGTTGTATACATAGCACATCAAAACTGAATCGTGATTACATGATGAATGAAAATATAACTATCCCTAAGAATAGATCAGTAAGTGGACACAACCTAAGGCCTACCAGTTCTGGAATGATCCGAAATGCAATCGAGCGCTGACGTGTCATGAATGAGGGACACGATTCAGGATAGGCGCTCCATAGACCAAGGTAGACACGTAAAGTCTTCTTTCATTTCGTCAATGTGTCCGCAGTTAACGCACCACCAGCGGAAAGATGTCCATATTCATTCTCACACGTTGCCTTTGATCCCCTTCAGCTGAGGCTTGGAAGTACAGGTACCACGCGAAATTCGGGACGCCTTCACCATAATCGTGTTCGAAATACGGACCAAGAGGGAAATGACCTCCTAAGACAAAAACAGTTCTCCGGTTCGACCCAACATACGCCAACGCCAAGCTCCAGGAGACCATGACCATTATAAGAGATCGGGAAACCAATAACGGACGGGGTGCCCCTGGGCCCAGTGCAAAATATCCAGCGGCTGCCCATATCCTTTAACGTGCCCATCCACCATCGCCATTTGCGTGCCTCAATGCCCTGTCGTCGTACCGATCGTCCTTCTCTTCGCGTCTGCCACCGCGGTCTTCACGTCTCCGGTCATCATCCCTGCGACGGTCATAATAATAATCAGGGGCTCTGCGGTCATCATCATAACCTCCCCGTCGGTAATCATCGTACCCTGCAGGTTTCTTCTCATCATGATGGCTCCGCGGCGGAGGCGGAGACCGGGGGCGACGATCTTCGTAGTCATTTCGACGAGGTGGTGACCGAGATCGCTCCCGGCGATAGGATGGGCGATCTTCCCTGTAGTAACGATCTTCTTTGTAACGGTCATCACGGGGACGATCATCACGACGATCCTCGCGCCGGTAGTTGTCGGGTCCACCACGCTGAGGGTAACACGTGAGACAAGTCGTAACACCCCAACATTGATTCACCTACGGCGTCATCGTAGGCAACGCGAACAGGTCTACCACGCAGGTCTTTACCATCCAAGTCCTTGACAGCACGGTCTGCATCATCTCGCGATAAATATTCAAGGATACTGTGAGACTGTCAGCGCAAATCACCAGAGCCCAGTGATACGCACCCTTGGCCAGGGTTGTCACGATCAATGTCAGCGAACGATACGCTTCCAGCCTCACGACCGAAATCTTTCAAGTCCTGAGCGATGATTACATGGTTAGGATCCTCTTTCATATAGTTGAATTGTGTGGAAAGCCAGCGAAAGCGAACATGAACGAAAAAATGGCGGTGCCCCCGAGGTTCCACATCGACCAACGAAAGGAAATCGATCTCCACGGAGATGAACGTTCCATATGCTCCGCGGACACCGCCAATGGAACAAACCGAAAAAAGGTCATACCTGCCAGCTTGTGTCACGAGAAATACCAGAAACAATGAGGCGGATACCAGGAGGCCTGCGGGAGCGAGCAGCCCTAAATAGAAATAGAACTTGTTAGAGAAACAGAAAAGGTGAGCCTTGAGGGTCAATAAATATACCCGAAACCACCACGGTCACTCTCATAAACATCCCGACGGGGGCGACTTTCTTTGGCAAATTCAACTACGATGCTAGATGGAAAAATAAATGAAAACAAGGGTGTGAGATATAATGAGGAAAACGAACTTGGCTCCCATGAACGGCTTGCCGTTGAAATGATCCACGGCATCCTCCGCGTCCTAAAAATGTTTGGGATACTGGTCTCCATGATACATGGTGATTGAAACCACCTTTGAGCTTTCAAACTCGACAAAACCGAATCCTGATGGAGGTCCAGTGAGTTCTGAATTTGGCGCGCGCCTCTTGTCCGACGAACCGGTCATGACACGACAGTCAATGATACGGCCATAGCCATCGAAAAACTTAGCCACGTCTTCAGAACGGGCATCGGGAGGAAGTCCTGTGCAACACGACTCAAAAGATCAGAATTGTTGTATCCCAGGTTCTAATGAAAAAAAAATCGTACTGCCAAGGTATAAGCGTCTGGCCATGATGGTTGAAAGAGAAAGAGTGAAGTTATAGCGGAGTTTCAACTCTCAGTTATATTTGCATTTCTGCCAAGAACTTGGGCCGTGCACAGCAAGACCTCGGATACCGCTTATAACATAGCGTACATAAAGTATAGTAAAAGTGTAGACATACGCAAGAAAATCATCAAATATGTGAACGACAAAAATCCATAGGATAAATTAATGTTGAGACCAATTTATCGAGTTGATATCAATGCCCTCTTGTACCATCTCCCACAACGGGCTGGAAAAGGCTATGAGCACAGCAGAAGCGATAAAGTGAGGGTGAGACCATACCTCATATCACGAAGTTTAGTCACGACGCGAATGATGTGATTTACAACGAAATCAATTTCTGCTTCGGTGGTGAAACGACCAATGCCGAAACGTAAGGACGAATGTGCCATGTCCTCCGCCGCGCCTAGATAAATGTCAGGAACCATGCCAAGGCCGATACACAAAAAGAACGTACCAAGAGCACGAAGGACGTACGAAGGCTCTAGAGACGCAGATGTACATGCACTGCCAGAAGACAAAGCGATGTCCTGCAACAAAAGTAAATGAGATTGAATCAACAGAGATGTTCCGCTGTGCTCACTTTCAATGCCATGAGAAGACTTTCGCCTTCAACATATGAGAACGAAAGGTTCACACAACCAGGGTATCCATTGACATCCCCATTGCGAACTACATGCTCGACTTGGGAATTGATCCCCTGGATTAACCTATCTGACAGCTGCGTGATTCGCGTGTGATCTCTCTGAAAAATATATCAGATGAGGAACAAAGGATGGAAAGACAGACAAGAAATCTCAATCAGTACCCCTGCACAGATATCGTTACCAAGCTGGCGCACAACAAGACCTTAAGTCTAGAGTATCAACGCCACTTGATTCAAGCGCCATATGGAACGCATGTGCGGATTTCGTCATCATAAGTTGTCCGAGAACAAGAACTCACCGCCATCTCCAGCTTGGCTATGCGTGCAGCTTCGCCCATGCCAACAGCAAGTGCTGTAGGTAAGGTACCGCTGCGAAGTCCACGCTCTTGCCCTCCACCACTCAAAATCGGTTCTAATCGCACGCGGGGTCTCCGGCGGACATAAGCAGCCCCTACTCCCTTCGGACCATAGATTTTATGCCCTGAAATGCTCATCAGGTCGATGTTGGTTTCGTTAACGTCAAGCGGTATTTTCCCCACAGCCTGCGCTGCGTCCGTGTGAAGGTATACCCCACGATGCTTTCGCGCAATGGCACCAATTTCCTTCATTGGTTGGATGACGCCGGTCTCGTTGTTTACTGTCATAATCGAAATGAGGCAAGTGTCGGGGCGGATGGCGGCCTCGAGAGTCTCAAGGTTGACTAAGCCATTAGTCTCGACAGGGAGGTAGGTTATTTCGAATCCTTCTTCGCTAAGTTTCCTGCAAGAATCCAAGACGCATTTGTGCTCCTTCAGGGATGATCAGTGTTGGTCATGAAACTAAGCAGCTCGACCCACCGTCTGCGTCGTAATGACGTGCCTTTTCTTGTCTTTATTGAACCGTGCAACACCTTTAATGGCCATGTTATTAGTCTCGGTAGCACCAGATGTGAAGACGATGTCCTTGGCTTCTGCACCAATAAGGTCCGCTACATGCTATAAGGTGTCACAGGGGTGTCTCTTTGTACTCATAAACCCAGCAGACTTACCTTGCGCGCAACCTCAACAGCCTGTTCGGCTTCCCATCCATATGCATGTGTTCGACTGTGCGGATTGCCGTACTGATCTGTTAGGTATGGCAACATGGCATCGAGAACACGAGGGTCTACAGGAGTGGTGGCCTGGACGTTGTGAATACACAGAACCAACATTTGATTGCATAGACATACCTGCATGTCGAGGTATATGGGACGTGTCTTTTGTGCTACGCCGTTCTCACGATTGGGAACCTCGAGCTTGAAGCCAAGCATATCTGCGACGAATACATATCAATGACAAAGGTCATGATGTGAATCAAGTTTGCACTTACCTGGGCGAGGGGAGAGATGTCCATCTTCCTTGTATGAAGGAGGGACATCAACAATATTCGCGCGGTCTGCAACAGATGGCTGCACGAAGTGTCTGCGAGCGCAAACCGCAGCCCTTCCAACGGTGTTTCGGAAGGTGGTCTTTCCTATGACTCTAGGGGAAACTCTGGACAACATCCTGAGTGTAATTTTTTCCCGTTAATCAGATATGAGGATCTGAAGGCGAAGGAGCACAGGAACGTTAGTAGGAATGCTGGCTGTCAAATGACGAAGACCAAAACGAATTGTAAGCATGAGGTCACGTGAAATCGTTATTTACGTAATACGGAATTCCAATCACTATCTTCCGCTCAGTTTGTTCCCGAGACTAAGTACGTAAAAGCGTGTCCGATCTATGTCCTACATGTATCTCCAGTTCACCCTCATCATAAGTAGGAATACTTATGAGCAGTGAATCGTAAAGCATTTTCAACGAACCACACCTGTGGCTGCTCACGTATGCGATTTTCCTAAAGCAGATGAAAGGGTACAAGTCTAGAGCCTTCCACCTTGGAGATATCACCATCTGAATAATTACATACAGCAAGGATCTGCACTGCAGTATTGGGGTGTTTGTTTAAAGTCAATCTGATCTTCATTAAAGACCAGTCGGTACAACAGATGTAAAAGTACTTCGGAGTTGAACATGGTCATTTCCTCCTTGCCGAAGAAGGTGGGGGCGGTAATAGAGGTACTGCCCCACCTGAGATACCAGTGCCTTGTGTGGACGAACCTAGTAGATTAGTCCCGGTTGATGGTTTACTAGTTTTCCCTGGAATAGATATAGAGAACGTCTGGCCTTCCTTCAAAGAGTAGTCTTTCTTCGGACCAACCGCAACGTGAGGAGAGGGGGATTCAGATGGGCTAGGTGGGTTCAAAGCAGCTTTCGAACGCCTAGAGATGGGTTCGTTAAGTCAAGGATATTGACTTCACCGCTTATAAGACGCACTTGGTGTAATCTTGCAATGCAACATCTGAGAGCATATGTCACAATAGCAAGTATATTGAAAGGAGAGCGCTCACTGAAATCAAAGCTGTCTGTTCGCTCAGCATATCCCATTCCAATGAAGGCCTTCTTGCCATTATCTTCTACCCTGATCACAAAATACCGAGATGAATCAAGGACCGCTTCGACGCATGGCTTGAGAGGATCGTAAGGTGCGCGCGCAAATACTAACTGTACATCAGGACGGTATAGCGATCAGAATTGATGTCGAAACACACATTCGCCTATAGTCGGGGGGTCACAATCGTCCTGTACGGAGGAGCTAACAGTGCTTACCCGTCTGAGCATCTTCAAACATCAGTACCGCGCCACTCGACTTCTCGATGATGCGCAATCTACCTTTCCATAGTGGTTTTGCAAGATCTCCCCAGTCGTTGGCACGATGTCCCTCGTTGGCCTTCAAGTGGGGGATCTTGTAGACTATGACGTACACTGATGAAAGGCTTGCTTGTATGATTTCCGCAGCTTGAACCTACCTGATACTTCTCTTGCGACATACAAGATCGATTCAACCTCGTCATCGAGTGCATCCATATTTGCAGACGCTGGCGCTAAGGGAGAGAAACACGTCGGGACTTACCAAATAGTACATACGGCTTTCTCCGAATTTGCTTCCATCACCTTGTCTTTACCTCACTGGCTCTGGAAACATATAAACAGATATCGATTTCTGAGGGTGAGACTTGCGCCTTGCATGTCGGCGACGTCGATGTCGATGAGTCGCAGAAGAGTGCTCTACCGGATGATCTGGGTTTCGTTTGATTTTACAGCCTGAGATATGTTCTTAGATAAGCAGCAAGCTCTAATTTGGAATAGGGATTTAGCTACATGCATCAATCTTCAAAGACGTTTAAGCGAAGTTAGAACTTATAGATATGTCTCAAGCACCACCCACACCCCCTCCCATGAGTGCAATAGAGCTTCGCGATGAAGCGCGGGACTCCACTACTTCATCGCAAGCCACCGCATCCAACAGCCCCGCCAGCGCGGCAGTCCCCCTACCATCCCCCGCCGCCCAAGATATATATCAGCAAGTTTTCCCTCAGCTATCTGATCTGGCAGAGGAAAGGAACTTCATTGGAATTATCAACATCGCTGAACTTCACGATCTGAACGTGAGCATTTCTCAATACTACCGCTCATGAATGTGTCTGCATCTCGAATCATTTCTTGTAATAGGGTTCACATGACAAAAGTTACACCAGATTGCTTTTGATCGCTCCTTTGGTCGTAGCTTACATGGTGCTGGATGACTTGTCTGTATGATCGTACCCCTGATCGTATTTTTTGTGACACTTGTTTCAGGACACCAGCTCACCATGCCCTTGCACGTCTACCTGAAAATATCTCCTTACATCCCCTGTCGCATGCACTTGCAGCACTCCTGGCTTCGGTTTCAGAACGACAGTATGAAAACACCTACACACGAGCTCAAGAGCTGTTCAGGATGTCGCAGCAAAGCGACTTTCCTGATCCAAGACTGGGAAACACTTTGGCTTTGATGATTAACGACTTCGTTGGTATGTGCAGCAAGTTTTTAATTTGTGTCTTGTTTCATCTAACTTGTTGTTAGATGAATTTCGCAGGAGAACTTTCGCCCTTGTATCCAGAGCGTTTGCATGTCTTCAGGTCACAGAAGCTCAGAGATTACTTGGGCTGGGGCAGAAGGAGGTGCTTTCAAGTGAGCTTTATAGTCGACATCATACTATTTTTTATTTATTACCAAACTGGTGTTCTTGTCTGAAGTTGCGAACGACAACCGATGGCAGTACGACAGCGCCAATGATGTGTTACGACCCGCGAATACCTTTCTTCCTGGTCTTGTCGCCTCAAAATCAGGTATGTCACAAGGGCATTTACAGGGACTCTTTGCTTAGATGTCTTCAGGGCCACCGTCTTCAAGGATGACTTTTGATCTCGTCGCAAACAGTGTCGCAGCCTCAGAAGTCTAGTGTAAGTAGATTATCGCGTGGCCACTTCGACGATGTAGTCTTAACATCACATGTACTTCTACCTTCATTCATCCTCTGCGGCATCGTACCAAGTGTAGCCGAACGTGATATTTCCACCATTTTCCTTCAACGACGATGCAAGTAGAGCTCAGAGAACAACATCAACGCTTTGAAGATATCAACCTGACATCGTTACGGCTCCGTATACATGCGGAAAAACAGAGCTACTGTTTTCTAAGGTCTGACATACCGAATAGGGAGTGGAAGGTGTCGAAGTACAGGGTAAGATGAATCCAATCGTGGTGTAAAGCGCTTCAGGTATAACCGTGAATTCATAATATCTTGGCGCTGCCATCGCAGCAACCAGGTCAAGTTATCACTTGCAGGAATCTCGAGGGGACGTCTTTTGGGGACTGAAGGCACTAATAATGTAATGTCACTTTCCTTCATCTCGACCGAAGTCAAATTTCATCATTACCTTTAACGTCGTACTTCGTCTGAAGTTTATCCCTGAAATATGAACTTCTCGCAGAGTCGGCATCAACGGGCTCCCCACTGGGTATTGTAGTGGCCAAGCCTTTCGTGCTTTTGTGAGGCAAATCCAGCTTCATGGTCTGATCGTCGCGGTGGTTAAGTTTGATGCCAGTTTTCTTCCGGACTTCATGCCACCTGCGGTCTTGTTTGCGTAGTTTTCCTTGCACTTGCTGAAAGGCCTGTGTGAAGAAGCTTCATTCCATACCGTCAAAAATATGCAAATGAATGCGAACCTGCCTTGAGCCGATCTACAACAAAGGTCCTTACCCTCTGCAGCTCTCCATGAGCAAGGCAAGGACGGGAATGGGTGGTCTTCGTCAGGTTTTTTCTCACCACCGGAACGCCAAATATGAACCCAGTTCCAAGCCACCTTGGAATCACGTGCAAAGGCCTTGTATTCGGAGGCCAAGAAGGTGTATCACCCATAGCCATAGAAAAGAACCGGGTGAGCGGAGATAGATTAGTGCCGTACACGACACCACCGAACGACGCGATGTAGCAGACAATGAACGTGTCGGCACTGAGACGTTGAAGGACGAGGCAATATTTGCTGATATCAGGAGCAGTGTTGATGAGAATGCGCATGTATCGCCGTTCCATTGATGTCAGCGGAAAATTGTTGCGATCCAAGAATTCGTAGAAGGCAGCGTTGACTCCACCTCCACCATCGACATGAGCAATTTCGCCCGGTTCGAACGAGGACAGAGCCTTCTTCTCTTCCTCGCTGCTAAGGCCGCTCAAGTTAGATGCGCTCTTGGTTCGCATTGTGACTTCGAACTCGTATGCCAAGCCAAGTCGATCCCATCGTAGGTCAATTCCAAGCATGTACTGACTCTACTGGGAGCAAAGTTGAGCCTAATATTCAGAGGAAGAACTTCCAGGCATGAATAATATGACAGACATAATATGGGCATAACACACTTGTACCAGTACTAGTCCACCGTGGATAGTTTCTTCGAGTTGGGGACGTTCAGCAATTTATTGAGTATTAAACAAAGTTTTCGTTTGCTCAGGCAGATTAATTACGTAATGTATTCTGTATGCCGGCGGCTCGGTGGCAATTAATATCCAATTTGCTGCACTGCGCGTGAAGTCAAAGATCCGGTATCAAGTACATGAAGCTGTATAAGTACACATGTCAAAAAATTGCTGTAAGATTTAAGTATATACTACATGGCACAGTTGTCCCCAGATCCTGTGTCAATGGAATGTCCTTGATCCGAGATGCTGTAGGATTCATCATGACTCATGACTATGGTAGTCGTCTTACCACCTGCTTCCATTCCTTTGAACATGGGTACTGGTTAGCAAATGGTGTCGAGAACAACAAATACACGACACATGCTTTATGACGCAACGTTCGGAAATCCTCCGTGGCGGCGATATGCACCATGTATCGGGCCACTTTAAAAAGCTCCCTGTCAGCTTGAGCCTGCTCTGTGTGAGCATTCTTGAAGGCGTGGATTTTTAGTCCATCGTTTGGGTTCAAGGCAAAATTCCGACTCTTCGACAAGGAATGAGACACGAAACGGACAAGTATACTCCTGTCTCTTACCAAGTCATCTATGTGAATAGTGT
>PVYJ01003764.1:632-11362 GCA_002995095.1 Rhizopogon sp. AM-2018a | reverse complement strand
AAAACTCATCCTCCCGATCTCGTACATTGCGAATGACCACGCTATGAGGGTCGAACATTATATTCGTCTGGCACATCGGAGGTGGAGGACAAATGAGGTAGGAGTGAAGTGGTTCTCCCGTAGGGTGCGGCAAGGTGTGGTTCAGGGTTGTCTGCACGTCATCAGGAGAGACTCTCGTTGCTGGTCATGATTGATCACTGCAATGGCCAATGGTCATGAGAGGCGCTTGTGGCTGGGTGGCCTGGGGGACTCAACCATAAGCATAAGTATTCTGCGGTTCACGGAAGCTTGAATCGGTAAAGTTGTTCTTGCCACGGCCCATGGACCACTATTTCAAAGGTAAGAAATCCTAGTTACTGATGCATGACAAGTTGACAACAACGCAATGCTATATCAATATTAAAACAATCATATACAAATCAAGCGATCTTACAACATGCCAGTAACTCGCCATTCTCTGCAGATATACAATTCTTTCGATTCGAGTCTGCACGGATCATCTTTAATCTTACTTAAAAGGATTGTTCTATAAGAATATTGTAGTATCATACACAAGGCCCCGCCGCGAGATGTATGACACTACTGTCTGTCTCGCTGGCATACAAGCTGGCATACACAATCTATGATACACGTCAGCAAGACGTGTGAATTGCGGAAATTATTGATGCTGACATGGACTTGTTCAATGAGAACTCTGGCCAGCTCCGAGTCTGACCTCAGTTCTAGCCTACTTGTTTCTTTGCCATCCATGCTCATGTACATTTGACATCGAATTCTTCCGCATGCCATGGCACGAATCACGACCCAAGATCTTATCACAGTCAGCGCGGCGAACCGGATGCATCTAAAAGACAAGCCCTCAATCCAGAATATAATCTAGTAAATCGAGAGTGTTAGTGTCATCGATATAGAATTCTCAGTAAGTACACCCAAGCTCTATTCTCCCATACATTGACTCGTGTGTTTGCAAGAAATCTAAGTTCCATTTACTCGTTGATCGTCTCGAGAAAGACTTTGATCCTGATCACAAAGTAGTGCACTACATTAGTGCCATTCTTCCCCAATCGGCTACCATGATGGATACATTCACAGCTGCCAACCTTCGTAAGGAGGATATCGCAAAGTAGTTCTGCACCATCTCGACCCCGCCCTGTTCATTCCGGTATGGCGGAGGCTATGGGCAGCCCAACCGCGCCAGTCAAGCCGCATTATTCTGTGAAATGGGCTGGACCGAAACTCAGCATTGCATCTGCCTATGGCCCACATGATAGCTCAGAAGGGCACAAGAAGAAGCTCCATACGTCCGCTGCAATGAAGAAATTCATGACAGATTTAGCACTGAAGCCAAAGTTCCTCGAGGAGTACAAGCTCGATCCTGTAGCAGTTGCCGAATCTGCGGAAGGGCTCCCCAATCAGGAGAAGTTCGGGCTGAAGTTTGCGAGGGATGGACCTGCTGACGTATTGATGAAGGCCACTGAATCTGACATTGCCAGCGGTCGACAGCTGACTGAAGATGAGATCCCGAAAGCAAAGGGACCGCTGGGGCTGGTTACAATGGCCATCCTTCTCACTGGCACGACCGTCGTTAACTAAATCCGGGAGCTGCTTTTAAAATCCTGCTAGGAGATGGTTTTTACGGTGTACTTCTTCCTATGGTTACTTGTATCCAGTCTGATTGCAGTGTACAAGACCAAGGCTCTTGCCGATAGGTCAATTCGAATTGCGAAAATTTTCTCTGTATTTTCTCCTTTGGGTTCCCGACATATCCATTCTATTATTGCAACTCCATGACGGTCAGCAAGTAGGTTGAATGATTGAACGCAGATACCAGTTCGCTCGAACATGTTGCGGGAGCAGCAGAAAAGGATATCGAGTACCGGTAGAAAGAGGTTAGCTGTAGGTGACCCGCGCGCCACTGTGCCGGGGATTTTGCGGAAGGGAAGAAACGGCGCGGGAGGGTCAGGGAAGTGCTGAAGATTATACAAAATCCACAACGACTGCTTTGATGAAATGTACTTCTTGTGCTGATCATCAGAGGACGTGTCCTGATGAATCTTGTCATGAGTATTGAGAAAAAGAATGAGACTTCTACAATCAACGTGATTGTTGTGAGCAAGCAAGCCGGGCAGCACGGTATTCAACGAGTATGATCTCCCAAATGCGGACCCTGCGTTGAGCCAGGTGAACGTGACGTCTACTACCCTCCGACCGGGATATATTATTTCGGCCGACTCGGATAACGGAGCCTTGACAGGAGGGAAAGCGCTCGCTGAGGACATGAACGCCTAGAGTATGGTGGGTGCTCTGACAACTGAAGGATGAATTAGTACAACCGATCACCGAGTGTATCTTGGGCGCGTGATATACGATCCACTAAAATGTAGTAGCGCAGGAGTGTCAGAGGACAATATGTAGAGTGTAGATCTACTCTTTCCAGGGATAATCAAACTTCGGTTGGTCCTTGCGCCTCCACAGCTTCTTCCTAAGGATGTTCAATCAGCAAGCCGGAGCAGTACCCTTTAAAATATACAAACTTCTTTTTCGTAGGCAGGTGCTCTGCAAACACGTCTACACAATGCTTAGCCTTGAACTCGCGGATAAAACGTGGATCCCTGTCATAGGATTGAACAACTGACACGGTACATTCAGCAATGATACTCACCAGAGTTCACTCGCTATTCCGAGATCTTTGCAGCATCGCATGAGGGCATTGCTCTTGCATCCTTCAGTAGCTGTAGGAATATTGGATGGATCGAAGTATTCTTGTTCACCGCGGGCCACTGCAACCAAGCTGCAGCAAAGGGGATTCAGGTGTTGACTTTAGCGAGATAAGCTGATACACACCGGCCCTGGCAAACAAGCGCATATTCTCGGCTCACAACTTTTGGCCCGACGTTGGTCTCACTGCGAGGCGCAAGTCCCCATCCGCCTGGTCCGAATGCCCTGTTAAGAACCCGACGATACTTAATCTCAGGAAGGTAAATTAAGCCATCTGGGAACGAGAGGGGAATTCAGGAACCTTGAACGGGAACTATGCACTCAAAACTTGCCTGGCTTCATCTCTATATCCATCTCATCCACAGGGGCCAACAGAATCTCAGCAATATCCTTTGAAAAAGCTTGAGTAGAGAGGCCATGATAACTCGTTGACCAATCAGTGGACCCAATGTCGCCTGCTGTTGTGAAATCGCCAGGGAAAGGTGATGAGAGGGATGCGGAAGAAGGCACGGTTTCAAGTGGAATATTTCCATTAATGGCTTCAGCATCAATCAACTCCGGCGTGCTAAGAAGATCCTCTATCGCGTCACTGTTTCCAGCGTCTGCTACATTGGTACTAGCAGTCGCTTTCGCCACTTTGGGTGGGTTGGAGGATGGAGTTGAGGTTTTCGGTGTCCATTTGCGCGTAGGCGCAGTGTACGCTCTTGAAGAAAGAAAAGCCCCTGTCAAGGAGGGCTGTCGTGTCACTCTTACTCCCAGCAAAATAGCTCGTTTTGTGCTGGTGGTGAAAGCCGACATCATTGGTGTCAAAACCAAAGTTCAACTCTTACAGGAGCCAAAAGTTCGCGGAGTTTCAAACTGAAATAACGAGTCGTGACTGCAAGTCAGACAGACACTAGTACTACGATGAGCGCATCATCCTCATCGTTGTCTACTCGTCCACACTCTCGCGCGCTGCAGCAACGGCCATCCTCGAGCTTATCACAACGCCCACCTTCAAGTGCATCCTTTGCAAGGCCAGTCTCAAGCGCATCTTTGCGACCCCAATCACGCGTATCTCGACCAAGTTCGCGTATCTCTCGACCGGCCACCAGACAGTCCACGCGACTTCTGCCTTTATGCCAGAAGCTGATCACACAACTCACTGGACTGACACTAGAGAACGATGAGGAGGACTTTCGTATCGCCTTGGATTTTGTTTCTAGAAACCTGGAGCATGCTACAGCGACGAAAGGAGGTCCGAGCTCTGACATGGCTACCATGGACAAACGATTTCACGGGTACATACAGTTATCTTATAACAAGTGTTATTCAGTCAATGCATGATCCTTCAGTTTTATCGAAAAATCCCGTATACAATCCAATGATATACTAGCAGAAGCACTGAAGATATCGTACCGGAAAGTGAAAGGTAGCGCGAAGGAACTTACGAACATCGACGGCAGCATTAAAGTAGAGTCCTTCATTATCATGTGCAAGTGCTCTACTGAAAGGCTCTTCCCAGCTCGCACATCTTGCAGATCACCTGCAACTGCTTGTGAGATCTTATTCGTCATGTGCATTCGTGAAGCCAACAGTTCAATAGGCGCTTTTGTCTGCTGCACCAGTAGCATCCACTCTCAAGCATGCGGATGCGTACATCGAAGCAATAAGACATCCACCAGAGCCACCACCCTCTCTCACCTGGAAGGATATCCTAGCGGAGGAACCTTTTGAAGGACAACACTGGGAGGGTGTTTACGGCCTACCTCAAGGAAGCACGGTAGAAGGTTGGGAAAGAGCAAGCGACAGGAGCACCCCTTCACTTTCACCCTGGGACGATGACGATGACGACTTGGATGATAATGACTCGTTTCCTTACCCCGAAGATTCACCCCCGACTCCTGTTTCTGTAGAACGAGCCTCCTATGAACAACCAAAACTACAGTTTTCATACCAACATCGTAGCGTGGTGGAGGAGTTGAAAGCTCGACAGTACTGGAGAGAAGAATGGCGAACAGATGTCGATTTATCTTTGCCATTCGATTTGGGTAATGCATCAACACTTGGTAGCTTGATTATATTCCGGTATTTTTATATCTGATCACATTACAGGTCCTTCATTCAGCCGCGCTCTTGGCGAAAGAACAGCACTCTTGATTAACGGGCCTCAACACGAGGTCAGGTTCGCTACATCAGAATAAATAATGTAACTCACTCTTGTCATAGAAATATATCAATGAACATGACGCCGTTCGTGAGGTGCTCATGTGTCTCCAAGGTCGTAAAAGCCTCATGATCACTAGCAACCCGAGGACCTCCTCGCTTGTTGTAGGTATCTGCAAATATATTCACATTTCCTTCCTCATCTCCTCTCACAGCCATCACCAAGTTCCCCCCGTCTCGTTCATTTGACATTGGCATCTCAAACCTCTATCCTATCGTCCTTTGCGCAGCTTGCAAGCACCATGTCCCACATCAGAAAGTTCACCTCTGCAATTTTTTCGAATTTATGTTCAACATCAGATCCACCTATGAGCTCAATGCACCTTTTGTCGCACAACACGCAGTCGCAGACAATCGAAGCATTCGCGGATGCGGTCGATTCTCAAGTCCAAAAGTTCGACCGCTGGTGCGCCGACAAAGAAGAGCAGATATGTCGTGCTCACGCAGGCATCGGCGACCAGCTGGTCGTGAGTCTACTAGGTCTTGAAAAGGACATCAGAGGTGCATTCTCGGCGACTTTTGATCTCCTTTTGGCCATTCTGCAAGAGCTGACGGGCTATGCCATGCAATCGGATAATACGTCCGTTGATGAGGTATACTTATTGGCATCCCTATCTAGCCGTGTGCCGCCAGCGGCTGTTACTGCGCATTTACTGGACGCGTGTCTGCATGCTGCCGAGGAGCAGTCCTCACTGGGTGACCAAATCACTAGTGAAGCCCTTACTGAAGTGTTCGTGAGGTCCGCGCAGCCTCTTTGGGCGATGGTGGGTCGCTGGGTCAGTGATGGGATGCCAGTGCGGGACATGAGGGAAGTTGCTGAGAACCGGACCCTAGATGAGGAGTTCTTCGTCGAGGATAACGAACTCCCACTTATGGACCCCGAATTCTGGACCGGTGGATACGTTCTTAGGACTTTGGATAATTTTGAAGTACCCGGAGGGGGTGCAAAGGCGCTTTCCGTGCCGGTATTCTTGAAGCGCACTGCTAATCGTATCCTCGAAACAGGCAAGGCAGTTGGCTTGCTACGAGTCCTTGGGGTCCCTCTACTGGGTGACACTGATGGCGATCCAGTAGAGGTTCAGTGGCATTCGCTGACGGTGCTGCTTGAACAGCACAAAGCGCGTGGTTCAGACCCGGAGAGCCTCGCTCACCTTGTCTCTGACAAGATCGCACCCTATTATACGTCTTCCGGAGCTCAGCTTACTCATGTGCTGACCGAGGACGGCAATCTTTCGCGCCACATCACGGCCATCCAAGGGCTCTATCTGATGACCAGAGGAGACGTCATCGGTCATTTTGCAGATGTCCTCTTTGCAAAGGCAAATGTTCCACCTACTTCACTTTGGAAATGCTGACACGTGTTTTCAGATGGACAGCCAGCAGCACTGGCAAGACTTCCACTTCCTGAACAGCGCATTCAGGGACGTTGTGGATGCCAACAATGCCACACAGTGCATCGAGACTTCCCTTGTTCGTCTTTCATATCGGGGGAGCAAAAGTACCACTATTGCACAGACGGTGAAAGCTCTTGAAGGCCTGCTCGTCGAGTATGCGGTCCCTTTCCCACTGGCGTACATCTTCACGCCACGCGTGATGTCGATCTACGGGTCAATCTTCGTGTTTCTCCTGCAAATCCGGAGAGCGAAAAGTGTTCTGGAACGCATCCTCGTGAGAGGGGCAATGGGGAGTGAACGGCATATGAAGCATGAATTGAAGATATTTTATGCGATGAGGGGCAAGCTGTCGTGGTTCATCAAGTGGGTCCATCGAGGAGTCTTGCTATAGCTATTCGCTAACTGTGTCTTTTTCAACAGCACGTTGTTGAATTTCTTGACGACTCACGTAAGCTTCCTGGCTCTCGAAGTAATGTGACTCTGACAATCTGTGAAGGTCCTGTACTCTCAGATAGCGACGTTTCACGAGGCCTTCAAGGCAGCGAGGTCCCTTGATGAGATGATCAAGATTCATAACGACCAGTAAGTTTCATGAACCTATGCTGCGATCAACCTCACCCATAGCATCATCGAAGCTTGGACACAATCCAGTGCGGTTGTCTACTTCAGCCCGAAGTGCGTTTTATTTTCGTTTAACGTCATGGCAGCGCTGACGGGTGTTTCAGACTTCCGCTCTCCACCGAACTGTTCTATCAGCACTCGACATGTGTCTCCATTTCAGCAACATTTTCGTTGCGTTTGCGGGTGATAATACCCACGATATCTCACGACTCTCTATTGTTATAAAGCGCCACCGAAGTCATCGCCAAAGACGACTGCATCGAGACGTCATTGGGTTCTCTACGCCCAGAATTCTCTCAGATGATGAAAGCGACGACGATGACGACGACAACATCGCGGGCGACGCACCTGAGCCTTCATTCTCCATGAATGCCTCAGTGCTGAGTTATGAGGGCGACCTTGCCAATCATCTAGCCAAGCTATCGTCGGAACTAGATGGTGTCGTGCGGTTCCTACGCAGAGGGTGCGAGAGCTGTGTAGGAGGAATGTCGAAGGCTACATCTGCTTTTGAGATTCTTGCGTTCACATTGGAAGATTGGGACTCGTAATTCAGGGCTACTGACTGAAAAGATGTATACTACCAAGACTTATCACAATAACGCAGTTCTATTATGACCCTCTCCAAGAACCATTCTTTGGATGGCTGGTCGTAAAGAACCACCGGAACCTTCACCTGAGATATTGCAATCTTCGCCTTCTCACATTTCAGCTTGCGAAACTCTGCAAAGGTGCCTTTCCCAACAAGGCGGATGGTCGGTTTCCTGGCCTTGCCAGCTCCGATACCGATGCGGTACTTCTCATTTGACGCCATATGGTCCTCAAGCGCATATTGCGGCGCCATGTGTGCATCTTCCCCTATTGCCAAAATTTATTTGAGTACCTTCAGGAACAAAATGGAAGCGCGGACCAATCTCTCCGGAAATTTCCAGTATATACCCAAAAGTACGCGGCATATCTCTTTCGTCAATCATGACGACAAACTCTATGACTTGACCGATGTAAAGTTTGGCAGCAGAAAGGATCGTGCTGGTTATATCCGACTCCGTACTTGTCCCATATGAGAGTTTCAGTTGGCCGCTTGACAAGTGCACATGTCAGTTAGTGTCGAAGTGGACGATGCTAAACTTACTCCTGCCTTCCAACGTAACTTACGACAGGTAATTCATCCTCCGGTGCGAATCCCTTGACGAGGACGATATCGTGGATGCGGTACCTCCATAACCCATCACGGGTTGTCAAGATGGGCTCGTAGTGCCTACCAGCGACAAGTTCCCACTAAGGAGATGGATAATTGATAAATATGGAATGCATTTTGATGATTCTTACTGGAGACAAGATAGACTGCGGCATCTCGTCAGACGAGATCTTTAGAAATTCGATGAGCCCATCCATCATTAATATCTTGAAGTCAGTGGCAGGATCGCTTTTGTCATAAGGAAGCCCGATCGCACATTCCGATGGTCGTGCATGTTCTATGTTTTTGAGGTCTGGTGTGATACCCTTCTTAATACAGTCGACAATGACCAGCCATTCATCCTCGATGTACTGCATCATATTGATAAATAGAGTCGCAAAGAGGAAACACATGGTCGTCATCCCCGGATCCGCCAATGCAAAAAGAGCATGCAGAAGAAGGAAAGAACGATAGTTATTGACGAGAGCTATTGCGTGTGGCCCCGTCTGTCCGGGAACTGACACAGTATTAAAATCAGCACGTAGTTACCGGGTAGGAAGAAACTTTCGCCATAAATCAAATGATTGAATGGTTGATGTGTTTACTCTTGGATCTATCAACGGCGTCATTGAGGGCCATAGCGATTGTGGTTGAGATAAAAGTTCAGGTTTGATCATCTTGCACTTGTCAACATCGACATTTTGCATGGCGACAATCGATTACATTGACTTATATTGGTACCATACGGCCCGCATACACGGACAGCCTGACACCTCACTGTCTTCCGGACCATGCCTTCGACAAAACTCATGCTCCATCTTTGACGGCAAGCCAAGCAGGTCTGTTAGCGATATCTTTCCACCACCTGCGGAAAATCGATTCAATTATATTCGCGGTGCCCTCGATCTCAGCTCTTACCTTGCCACATTAGGCCTGCTTTCAAATACCTCAGCAAAAGATGCGCCGAGTAGGCAAAATACAGCACCGAACGGTACATGCAACAAATCAGCCAACGTGGCCGACTAAATATCCGTCGTTGTTAGTACTTCATAGCCAAGGTAGACAATAAAGACGGAAGGCGCACATCGCCGGCGAGGTACTTCTGTTTGCCGAGGATTACGTCGTACGCATCCATGTTACGGTTGAGCGTGGTCAACAGCTCGCTGATGCGTGCCTCATTGGGCTGCAGACCAAGGCGACTTAAGGAGTCTCGTAAGCTGCGTTCAGTCGAGAAACACGATTACTTACGGCTTCCAGAATTTTTCATAGTAAATGGGCGCAACAAATGGGTTGAAGTTGGACCTCTCTATCGAAGCTGCTTGCTCAAACAGAGCCTCTTCCCTAAGGTCGGTGGGGATTAATAGAGCCTGGCTCGAGTACTTCTTGATGAGGTATCTTGCGATCGCACGGGCCTCATACAAAATAAAACCGTTGTCATCCTCGATAGCGTGCGTGAGCACTGAAAGGGACCAAATGTCATAAAGGTCAGCACTGAACTCACAATGTACGGGACCTGTCCGAATGGCTGCTTCTCCATGAAAGTCGCTTCCTTATGTTCGCGTTTATGAAGTACATCTACGTGGATGAGTTCATACGCGATACCCACTTCTTTGCAGATAAGAGCAATAAGGCGTGTGTAGGTGGAAGTGGAGAAACCGTACAACTTAATCATTTGACCAGAAATACTTGGGAATGTGGAGTGATACGATTTGAAGGTGGAAGTCGATAGTGTTGGATTTTTGGTAGCATCAATCGAAAAATGGCGAAGTTGTATTGGCAACCCTTTGAAAACGCGCAAAGGTTCTCGAATCATAACTACGAAATAGTACTTAACACATCGGCGGTTTCGAACATTTTTTTGGTCAGGCAAGATTTAAATCAAAATGTGATTGATAAATTACATAATCATTTCCACTTTGAATTTTGACACTCCTGGTGTCGTTTGAAGTTTCCCGCGCGTTTTTGGGTTGGCCAAAATTTCGGCCATTTTGAACAATATATGGTATGCCTATGCTCTGTCCAGTACCACTTCTATCGACATCATGGCACGTTGCGAGACCTGCTGATGCTGCTTTTGCTTCTGAACTGCACATTCCGCTGCTTTTCATGTGAGACCTAACCGATATACACTCATGAAGCGCCATGAGCGGTTGATAGACTGACAGATCACTTCAGTGGGACATGCATCGAGTTGCTCCTCTACACAAGGTTTTGCTGCCTCGAAGGTCTTCTTTGGAGCTTCACAATATCGGTATTTGCACCAACCCCTGTCAATTCCGGCCTGTTCTTGCTCCTCCAACTCTTCCTCCCATGTCTCTGCATCACGAACAAGGCCAGTGCTGAGTTGTGGTTCAGTAACTGGTGTCTCAGACTCGGACACTGGTGGCGTGTTTTCTTCGGCAAGTTCTGAGTCTTGATGAGTTGTTGAAGGTGAAGATTCTCTGCCAGTAGTAGATGTGACGAGCCCTGACTGATATGATTTTGGGGTGACCGTGAATCCAAGGCTGGTGAGTGATTTTTGATTTCGAAGCAGTTTTTATACCGTCGTTGAGTGCGAGCTGATTTGCTGCCAACATCAGGTCCTTTCTTGTCATTGCTTGGACGGCTTGTCCGTTGGA
>PVYJ01003737.1:0-14858 GCA_002995095.1 Rhizopogon sp. AM-2018a | reverse complement strand
TGGCTTGGATCTTTCTTCCACACAGCCATCCGAGGATTAGATGCCGAGATTGAGTTATACGAGCTGTTGGATTTGGATGCCGAGGGTATCGGTGACCCAGAATTTCCGCAGGCAGACGAGATTTTGGACGAGCAAATGCGTCAGTCATTGACCGATCTCTTTCGTACTGTTTTTTTGACATTCTTATTTGCTATGTATTACTAGTAACTATATACTCAGACCTTTAGGGCTCCTTTCAGGGCTTTTCGCAGTCGGGGGTTGCATTTGCACTGTGAGCATTTGCGTTCATAGACAAACTTGATCATCACATTGTTATTGAGGCCGTAGCCAATCGGATTTGATTATTAATACTTCCCATGGACTCCGGATACCACTTCCATTCACGTTCATTGGTAGACATGGACGAGTGAACGTTCACCGACTTTGGTGAACCTTCGGCGACCGGCAGAACACTGACATGTATACGGTCGAAACATGCCAGCTATTTATCCAGTTCCACAACTGAACAGAGTCGGTGGAATACAAACCATAGCCTATCAATATGAGAGTTTGACGTGGCTACGCCACTCGACTTGCTAGCCACGAGCCTAAGTTGTAACAAGTTCAACAGGGGTTCTCTTTTGCCGCCCAAGGCACTGCCTTGTCATGGTTGCTTATTTGGGCGAAACGTTACATCTCAGTGTCGAGTAGAAGGACAAGCAGGGTCGGTGAGTGGAATAAAATCAGATTGGTCCATCGGTATGAAAGTAGCTGTAATACACAATGCACTCTCGAGGTAGAAGACACAGGGTTTTGGGCGTGATGGTGAGCGTGTACAGATGGTTTTTAAAAAAGCCACCCTAGACCACCTCTATTCACAACAAGTACAGGATTCGGTGTAACTCTAGAGATGCTCTTCATTTGTCAGCGCTCACGTCAGGATAGACGTCAAAGCGACGCTGTTTGGTGACGGGGATTCCAGCTCTTACACTCTGTAATGGTTCGGGATCTAGAATCCGTATCAGATCAGAACCCAGTAAATAACCATATGTATGTGATTCACCGATGTTCGCATGCACTATCATCTCGTTTTCATCAGCTTCCACTAGAACCTTGCCGCTTGAAGTTCCTTTAGAGCGAGGAGATACATCAAAGGAGATGTCTTACTATGGGTCAACGACCATCGAATGCCCCCACTATCAAAATATTTCAAATGTTATCATCTCATAACGTGCCAGTTCACTCACTGCATGGTATCCAGCGGTCATATCTCGCGCTGGGCTGCACATGGAAAAGAAAATCTGATTATCAACGGCCCTGAAGCTACGTTAGGAACTGTTGTGTAAATTTGGACAATCACACTACCGGGCTCGTTGAAGAAGTTCCCAATGCAAAGGTCCAGTGGTGAGGTTAAATGCGCCAGGATAAACCACGACATGACATCCTTGAGGGGAAATGCGTTTCTCGTTCCTCGGATGAATCATGTAACCACGAACCTTGCCGTGCAGAAATCATCGCTAGTTCTTGGAACCTCACATCGTAACATATGCCGAGTCCAATACGTGCAAACTCTAGAAAGTACTTGATAGGGTGTAGCGCAATTGGTCTATGAGGTTCGTACCAGTGTCGAAATAATTTGTTGTATCTCCTCCAGTGAGCGTCTCGCTCTCCTGCAGATATGATGAGCGCCGGAAAAGCTGCTAGAGCAGAATAAAAATGGCGCACCTTGAACGTTATCTTCCCAGGGATATCGATGTCAAATAGGTGAACCTTGCGATGTAGCGCAACAAGTGCACCTCCATCCACATACGTCAATGTTAGTTACCGTAAGGTCAAGGGAAACTCGTCACCCGTCGGAGAATACACAGTGCAGGTGTTGTAGACTTTGTTTGTCTCCTCATCTCGCTCTGGAATCGAACCTGTCAAACAGAGATGTGAACTTCCATTGGTTGCCTCGTCTCAGAGCGAAGTATGACCTCCAATGAGCCAGACTCCTGCCTCCTTTGCAGCAGAAGACAACATCTTAACGCTTTCGCTTACACTCGCTTGGATATCATACTCCTCGCCAGGAGTGTAGCCAATATTTTCAGCGTACGTAGGGAAGTGAACATAGCCGTACGGCGAGTTGAAACATTCCTGAAAGAGAATAAAATGTGACGTCAGGTGAAGAAAGTTGACTGCACACCGGTAGTACGACGACCTGGGGCTTCGTGCCAGAACCGCTCTTTGCTGCCTTCATGACCATCTCGTGAGCATGTTGAAGATTGGCTGCCTTGTCCGAGCCGGTGGAACCGAGCTGGACGAGGGTGAGGGTGAACGGATTGAAGACTGGAGCAACGCCAGACGCCATGGTGCGACAAGCAAGGTGTTTGAGATTGCGTGATAGACGGAGATGCCAGTGGGGATACATTCACTGTTTCTCAGATTGTGCTAGTTATGATCTTGATCTATTTGGGGATGTGGTCCGTGGAGGAACTATGTACATAATGTACCCGGACCGGGGGTTATCAGCTATCTCATATCTCAACTCCTTCAGGTCTGTAACTCATGCGAGTGTAGGGGAGTCATCACTGATTATTTTCTCAATTTCGTATCACCAGACCGCTATGGCAAGTTGCCCACTGCTGGTGATATACAATCCCATCTGTGGTGATGGCACTGCCAAGGCATTTTTCAATGAACACGTCTTTCCTCGTCTTGAGGAAGCCCATCTCCAAGTTGTTCAGAAAATTGCAACTGGAGCCGCTGGGCATGCTGGTACCATAGTTAGTGAGTTCATCGAGAAATACGAGGGTGACGTGACAGTTATCCTGGGCTCCGGCGATGGAACGCTGCACGAAATCATCAACGCACTCTCACTCGGGTCGCCGAAAGTCGTACGCGAGAAAGTCGCATCATCCTCAGTTCGTTTAGTGCTTGTCCCATGTGGGACGGCGAACGCTCTATATTGCTCGTTATTCAAGCCAGACTCCATGCAGGAGGGCTCAGCATACAAGCTGAAGTCTCTTGAAGCATTCATCAGGGGTTCAAACGTCGTGCCTCTCACACTTGCTATCACGACCATATCTTCTCCACAGAGCACACAATCATCTTGTCACAAAGTCGCTATTTCAGCAGTAGTCACCTCGACTGCTTTACACGCTTCTATCCTCCATGACTCCGAGAGTCTGAGGAAAGAAATGCCAGGCATCGAAAGATTTAAAGTCGCTGCCTGGAACAATATCACTCGATGGTACAGTAGCCAAGTCAAGCTCTTGCCTACGCCACCTGCTGGGGTTGTGGAGATATATGATCCTGACCAGAAGACTTTCGTCACTCATGATGATGATCACGGAATTGTGGATGTAATTGGTCCATTTGCATACTTCCTGTCTACTGTCAATGTCGATCGTTTGGAACCAGCTTTCAGAATCACCCCTCTTGTGTCCGAATTTGTTCCTGCAGAGGTCTCGCTAGACATCGTCATGGTTCGACCTCATCGTGATCCCACCTTCATAACAGATACCACAGAAGCTCGACAAGCATTTGCGGAAAAAGCAACTGCAGTGCTGACTGCAGCATACCAAGATGGGAACCATATCAACCTGAAATACACTGATGACGGAAAGATAACTACGGAAGGGACCGGTCCCACCGTGGTAGAATATATTCGTTGCGGAGGATGGGAATGGATACCCGTGAGTCTTCCCCGCCTTCGATCTTCATGCGCACGCTTATGGTGAGTAGGGTGACATCGATGAAAAGGCTCAGCTTCTATGCTCAGATGGAGCTATATTTTCGATTGAGAAAGGCGGAAAGGCAGTATGTAGGGCAGCATTACCAGCAGATGGACCAAGATTTTTGGTATACGTTTGATGTGGAGAGTGTTTAGCAGGCAAAGAGCTACTAAGATGTCCACTGAGATGTTTTAGTCGACAACAATTTACTGAAAGCACATAGCCGGTTTGGCCATTGTACGACGTGTCTGAGCTCAGCGCTCAATATAAATAGGTCCACCAGGACATAGTTGATCTTTTGGCTTCACAAATGTTGGCGGTGATGAAATTGTGGTCAACAATGGACATGGTAGAAGCTGCCGGGGTCCGACCTTACTTTGCCGATCAACAACTTTGTGATTTGCTTTTTATATTCTGAATCGTCTGTCAAAACCAGCGCAGGTTAAGAAATCCGAGACGGCGCGTTTGAGGACATGGACAACGGAGTAGTGAGAATAAATAATGGATCAGACGTCTTTGTCGTCCGCGCGTGTTATAATGACGATGGGGCAGACCTGTTAGCTGTCGCAGGCGAGCATTCGGTGGAAGTCTTCCGTGTAGTATGTGCTCTCCCAAGTTGTGTAGTTGGGGTTGCTGATCAAAATCTTTCTTCTTCTTAAGACCCCACCCATCAGTGAGAGAATAGCGTCCTTTCATCTTGGAAGACGCGTCACAGCTCTAGCGTGGTCGCCTCGATCTATTTCACCTAGTTCAAGTGATGACTGGGTTATTGAGTAAGGTGCTTCTCCTTATCTCAGAGAAGTATGAAATTAACGCCATCCTAGGATTACTGCTGCTGCCGAAGACTTCAGCCTTCACCTGCTAACAAAGTCTTCTGCATCTTCCGAAAACATGTTCGCATTTGGTGGTGGTCTCAGCGGACATCACGGCAAAGTCAATGACATGTCCTTTTGTGGAGGGCTTGATCAGGACAACGCGAGATACGTCGCAACTGTAGCAGGTGCATCGCTCTCCAAATGGCATGATGAACACATTCTAAACATTGAAACTCTTTTGGCCAGATGACAAAATGTTGATGGTTTGGGATTTACATCCATCGTTGGATATATCTTCTGGTATCCCTTCTCCAGAAGTGTCAAGGGGCACCAACGCGTCATCGTCGCCTCGTCCCCGTCCTCAGCCAACTGCATATGTGATTACATTTCCCCACCCCCTTGTTACAGTGAACAGCCACCAATTCAGTAGCAAAGAATTTCTTGTTTCGGATTGCCGAGGTTCTATCTTCTTGACGGACTGGAGATCTGACCCGGAGCAAAGTGAACAAGGGAGCTGGAGGCAGTCCAGCGTGATTGAGCTCATTGAACCCCACGCTTTGTCCAAATCATTGATGGGCATTTCATCACAGTGGACCGGATTTGCCGCTTGGCGTCAAGATAACATCGATATGTTAGTCCCCATTTGATCCCCAAGCCCGGCTTATCTGACTTTGTGTGCCATATAGCGTAGGAGCAACATATGGCTCCCGTTTCTCCATATGGGACCTGTCCAAACCTCAGGGTGGAAAACCATCACAAACAGGGATCAGTTTTCCTGAGGGTGGTTACCAATTCCGGTACGCCTTGTGTATTTTTAATCAATCAAAGCCCTTACTCTGGTCTCCAAGATGGTGCCCGACGAATCCGGATTATTTTGCTATTGCATCCCAGTCACCAACCAAAGGGGCTGTCGTCCACATTCACGATGTGAACTATGTTCACGCGCAACCACACGTTATCAATATTGCTCCCCGCCCTCATCGTGTCCGAGATTTCGATTTTATGGCTAGGAGGGGCAATCCAGCGCTGGCGGTTGCATACGGTGTAGAAGTCGTTATCTTTCCCATCGGTGTCGAGTGATGCTTTGAGTGACTCCAAGATGCCAATCACAATGAATTTCTAGTCCAAACAACAAAATCCGAATGTAAGTGTACATGTGCAATAGAAACAGCGATCCCGTCAACTAGCGCCAAATCCATTTTGACTCATAGGTGGTACGTGTACGTATGGGTGCTGGGCATAAGCGCCAGCTGTGTCTCCGTAGGCGATGTTGCGAAACCCGTCATTCGAAGGAAGGGCGTTGCCGTCTCCTCCCCAACCTAGCTCAACTAACATACTGCGGTAGTAATGAAAGTCGGGGTCTGAGGCATGTGGTATGTTATAACCTGGGATTTGACCTGAAGGGCCATACGAGTTAGAAGCCCGGCCTAATGCATCCATATAGCCTTGTGGACCGTTCGGGCCATTCATATCAGGGGAAGACTGCGTCGTATACCCAGGGTACGCCAGTGAGGTTGGGGATGATGGGTATGTAAATTGCTGGGGGATACATGGAGGGGGCGGAGCATAGGAGCCTAAAAATGTACTGTTAACAAATTCCTTGCATAGCGTAGAGAGAACTTGCTCTGTTGGATGTTCGGGTCAATCGGAATTTCTTTGACAGGTGCTTGTCGAGTTCGCTCCATGTCAGCACGAACGAGACTCAACAGAAACCGAGCATGATAGGCAGCCGATGATGAAGTGGGCGAAAGATGTGAAGCTTCCTGATACGCCTCGGCTGTTTTCGTGATCGCAACATGGATCTGAGGAGCTGCACCTTCCGGTAATTCCGATTGTAAGTCTGTGTGTGTGTTAGAGGAACGCAGTAACTGAGATTGACGCATCAACTTTGGTTGTAATTATAGGCAGCAATTTCATTACCTTCAACAGAAATATGGCAGAGTAGGCAGTCATGACGGAGGTCGTCTCTTGTCCATAGCGCTGCATGATATGTGAGTCAGTGAGAAACGTACGCTAAAGCGACACTTACCAAAACACCGAATTCTCTAAAGTCTTTAGATGCGATTCGCAGCACATCCAATGCATTTTCGAAGCACGCAGATAAGGCGCGAACATGGGTATTCGTGCGGTTGGCCTGGGGGTGACAATGTAGCGACGACGCATTGAGAGAAATCTGTGGCTTACAGGTAGAACACTAGATTGAACCCCAAAACTATTCAAGAAAAGCCTCGAATAGAGGCAGAAGAGGTTTATGAGTGAAAAGTGGAATGATTCTCCGTTAGCTATCAGTAAAACGTGAGATCATGCATTTGGAAGATGAGATTTCGTGCTCCTCACCCATTCTCATTTCATGTTCCCAGGTAATATTCCACTGGGCAAGCTTCGCATTGCAGTTTTTCAAGACCATATCGATGTTAACTTGACTGTTTCCACCGTCAGCCGCGAGACTACTCCGGTTCGTATGGAACATGTCTGTAGCCTCGGTCTAATGCTATTAGATTTGATCGTACAGGTATAGATAAAGAAAAGGTCTCACCGCTATGCGACGAAGTTGTGCAAATGCAGAAACGACGACATCTTCGCATCGAGCAGGGGATCCACCTTGCTCATGCCAGGTATCAGAGTGCCTTATAAAGTCATCCTAAAGCGATTGTGAGCTGCCAAATCCTAGAAAAAGAAAGGGATTTACTTCAGGAAGCATCCAATGACGACCTGTCTGCATGCTGAGACTCCGGTCGTGCACAAAGAGGACAAGATACGTCCTCTCTTTGTTACGTCGTTCACGCGCCTGGAACTCAGATTCATGAGTAGGGGGCTTTGCAACGTATCGGTTGAGGCCAAGTTCGACTGCCATCCGACATGCCTGAAAAAAAAGGGAAATTAATTGCTGAAACTGATGGGTCCTGAAATACGCACGTATCCAATATACATCCATGTTCGCTTAAATAATTTTCAGCTCGGACGTCGAAACAGAAACAGGGGCACACTCACATTGTCATCTTGTTCTCTCCAGTAAGTAAGGCACGCAAATGCTTGGATCACCTCCACACGTTTCCAATGGTCTGCGAATGCCTTAATGGCAAGCTCATGAGCAAGCCTCAGACATTCTTTGTATAAGTTCGGTTCGAAGAATTTGCAGCCAGCCATTATCAATGTAGTAAATAAGAGAGGGCATTTAGACCGAACATAGGCAACAGAATGTAGAGTTGGATCGAAAAGATTGATGAATGGGTTCAGTCGAAGGAAAATCAGGTCGAAAAGTACTTTTGCTTTGTGTTCATCGATCAGGCCGGCTGTGATCGGATCATTGCAGTCGTGTGGAAGAGGCGCTGGGCGCAATGATTGGGTAACGTTAGGTGCATGGGGCATCGGTGACTTGTGTTCTGGATTGAGGATAGTCCTGAAAAAAGAGTTTTCTCTCTTGATCAATTTTGCAGGGAATTTCTCGTCGCTTCGTTCCCCTTCATCTTCATCCTCTTGATCAATAGTACGTGAACTGACGCTCGAAGTCGCATAGCCGTCTATAATAGCATGTTTTGAGTCACAATTTGTGACCTTGTGGTGTAAAAGACATTACCGACGGAGCCATAAGCGTCGGGTTGCCGGAGAGCGCCAAACTGAGAGGTTTCGCTTTGAGGGGTACGTGGATCGGCAGGGAACACTGTTGATAAAGATGAATCATTTTGCTTGAGTTTCGCCGTGTTCAATCCTTTCTCTAGGCGCCGGAGCATTTTAGATGCTTCAGATAGTCTTGGGATATAGTGAGTGGGGGGATAGACAAAGCAATGACGATATTTCTGACTTTGACCCAGGCTTGCGCCCTCTGCGATGCTTCTCAAAGATACAACTTGGAAATAAAGAATTAAGATCCTGATGGACTATCGCAGCAATTTATTATTACTTACTCTACACCTGTTCGTTTGCACCTTTGACACTGCTTGACACCATCTTCTGCCCCGACGCATTTCATCTATGAAGAAGTTAGATGATTTCTTTCAGGAGTCAGTTGATCATTACCTTGGCTGCCCGACAAACGGTGCATGCTCTTGGATTGCGCACAATGGGCGGCTTTGAGCTGGAGTAAGGCTTCGTCAACATGGTTGACTGATCAGATTACAGTGATTAAATGTCTTACGCTGCCCTTGACTGCTCATCTACAAACTCTGAAGTGCCTTGCATGTCGATACGGTTATCAATGTCAACGGTGACTCGGCGTCTCTTTATCGACCGGGGAAGACCGGCTAATTTAGACTGAAATTAAGGTGTAATGGAGGTTAAAACAGCTTGGAGGAGGGCGAGACGCTTCCTCAGACGGTACGGAGCAGAAAAGTAGGAGGATGGCAACTGGAACTAGCAATAAGTTGTGATATCGATGGTGCGGGGAGGGATGAGGAAGGGCACTGATGCTTAGTGGGATCTCTGTCGCAAATAAAGCCGGGCGGCCAGAAAGAAGTCGAATTGCCGAACGCGGCAATCATGAAAATATCCGAAAATAACCAACAAATCAAGTTCGCGGCATTCAATAGTTCAATGATTTTTGATTGATTCATGTCAGTCCCGCAGCAGTCCCTCATAGAACAAGAAATCGTAAGCAAATGGTCCAATAGCATATCGTGTTAACAAGCACCCAATATTCAATGTCTATTAACTGTATAAAATGCGTGACTTACTGTCACTTATCGTAACTTCCGAGAAGGAAGGGGAAAAACTGTTCAATGAACGCAACTTGCCGAGCTTAAGTACGCTCCCTCCGGACAATCGGTTATTTTTGGTTGACCGGAATTAACCGTTTTATTTACTTGAACTTAGCCCAGGGTACAATAAATTACAAATCTGAAGTTGTTATCAACAATTAGGAATGGTGCAACGTGTTTCCTTGGGTTGGGACAGTTATGGGTAGCGCTGATGATACCAGCACTCAAAATACTTATCAACCAACGCGACTTCAACACGACCACCCTGAATCAAACTCCGAAACAAAGCCCATCACGGTAGTCATCAGTTCCTGTCCATGATTGTGGGGTATGAAACTGCGCTTTCCCGTACGTGCGTCCTGCCTTGTTCTCCGAAATGAAATATAGCTGTGCAATATTAGTCGATTAATATTGTACTCCTCCACCGTGACTTTGCAGTCGCGGGCACCGAGTACGCGCGGGAAACTCCACAGGTTCCGACCACATTATAATTAGGCACGAAAAAATACCCTGCAGCGTTGATACAGCGTCATCCAAGTATTTTCTCACCAGGGGGAAAAGCTTTATGTTCGCGCAAAATGCGCACTTCTCTTCTAACGCATGTCTTCTGATCTCGATCTCGTATGCAAATGGCCTTGTTACAAGGTGCTGTGAGCATTATGGTTGCAGACCATATCATGCATGTCCATTTCACCGTCTATCGTGCAGTGCTTGCATAGGAGTCCTAATGCAGAAGGAACCACTGTCTTCCGTCTATCGGGGTCTGCTTTAGTCTCTCTAGACAGACCATATACGAATGAAGATAATCGTTCCTTCTTAGGTCTGCCTACGGGATCTCGGCGAGGGACTATAACAAGAGTGTTCTCACGAAGGTACAACGTTGACCCTTTAGGCCATGAATTTGTAGCAAGGCATCTCTAGCTGGCACACCTCGTGCCCAACACGCATTTTTCCGCCTTTGTAATACCTTTGTGAAGAGCAGGCGCAAGGCCCGACGGTGTATACAAGTAGGTATGTAAGTTGACATCAATCTCATCGGCTCCCTTCGCTATGCCCTTACTCCCCAACAATGTCAACGTGGCTACTCACCTGACTTCCAACATATCTATTGGGGTACGGAGTTCAACGGATTCCACTACAGTGTCAGTCTCCATCCCAGCAATTGCCGGTGGTACTGCCGCAGGGGTCGTGCTTGCGGTGGTAGCAGTGATAGGATGGAAATGGTGGACATTCATCGTTAGAAATACCAATGAAAAACGTTCTCGCAAAGTATGCTTCAATTTATGCCCTCTTTTTTATTCTTTGTTAATCATTGTAATCACCAGCAAAATGTCCTGAGGAAACGGAGTACTACCCCTACCAAATTAAACGAGGAACCTCCTGGCTTCCCGGATTGGAACAGTAATGAGTGCTCAGACTGGAAACAGGACGTTGCAGATTCACCACCCAATACAACTTGTCCGTCTTATACACCTCCCCATCAACATTCCTTGATTACAGCTGCACCCGCCTTGTCGGGATCACCGATAAAACCCCAAAGCAATCCGGCTTGCGATCTGCGAAGTTCTTCAAAGGATATCGCTGTGCGTGGAAATAGGGCTTCGTTTGTACGGGCTTCGAACGGTTTGTCTTATAAATCGTCAAACATCAGCACTCCTTCGGTATATTCCACTCAGAGTGGGGAAGAGCAACAAGCGCGTGTACCTGCGGCTGTTATAATAGCAGCCTTGGGTCACACCTTCGGGACAAGACGCCTTTCGACACTTCACCACAGCTCCGAGCCTTACACAATTGGAGAAGAACAGGGAGAGTTGGCAATTCCTCGCTCAAGACTGCGATACTCTGGGCACAGCGACAGCAACTTCATCCAGCTACATCGCATCTCAAATATCAGTGCTGGATCACTGAGCCTGCAGCAGGGGTCACAATCAATAGCGCCAATTGGAGTGGCATATGGGGGAGAAGAATGCGAAGAGCAGCTCCACGAGAAAAAGCTCACTGCTGAGGGGTTGGATAAGAGGGATCATTGGACCGGGGAATAGCACGATCCAAAGGGACATAGTATGTATGGGTTTACGTTAGGACATAATATGAAGCTCGTCATGGATGGATTGATATCGTGCTATCGGTGTGAAGGTGGCTCTATGGTGCTGTTGCGACTATTATCGCAGGGACGCGAGACGTTGCTGATAAGTGCAGAAGACAATGAGTTGAAACACGAGCGTTACAAGAGTGCTCTGCTTACCGATTCCGCTTGAGCAACGCTGGCTTTAAACTCGCTCACTTCTTGCCAGCAGTCCAAAGGAGTGGTGGGATTTTGCCTGCGGAAGCGTCAAATTAAGTGGAAGGAAGAAAAATCGATGGGCTATGTAGGCTTACTTATAACAGAGAACCACTGCTTCTCCACTCTCCTTCACTGCAGGATAATCGCTGAGCTGTCTCCTGGCCTGGAACCTGTCCACTTTGCTACGAATCTCTTCAAGGTCTCCAAGCAATGTTGTGCTATTCTTGACATCACCCTGAGCGACCTCTTCTGAAGACTCTCCGCCTGTGAAGGATATTTCGCGGTCAATGTTCTCCCTCTCAAGAGCAAGTTCGATTTCCCTCTGCACATCTTCTTCTTCCGCTCGCAGGTGCTCCAGCTCTGCTTGTATGCGAGCACGAACGTGGGTGTCAAGTGTGGATTGCCGTTCTGGTGATGTGTCTGGTGACAGCGAGCTGTCTGAGAGATGGTCCAAAACATCCTGCGAGAACTTGAAATTATACACAACCCTTAGGAAGCTAGCTTTTTGAAAAGTAGAAATATCAAACCTGAATGGGAGTCTCGTGGTGGAAGACCTTTTCTTCTGTGTCCGCTTTAGACTGGCCAGCACCCATGATTGACGAGGCTTAAGAAGAGGTCAAATTTAACATGCAGTGGCAATAAGCATAAGCAACTCTAAGATTAACCGTGAGCGCTTGAGCATCCGATTTCTTCCTTCAGCAATACTATTCATCATTTTGTCTTCGAGTTTGCAGCCAGCTGCCGCAGGAGCGCTCCGGATGCCATGACAATTTCTATTTGGTAAATCCACGACAGCACATCGATATGAGTTCCGGCACGGGCTCGAGGTATCGCATTGACATCCCTTAAAGCCGTGACGATGTCTGACGAACTACTTAGCAGCCAAAATATCCATTCCTAATGGAATAAATTTTAACCCAATGGATTGTCGACCTCAGGGGAATATACTTCTACTTGCACGAACCACAAACAAGTTTCAACGGCTTTGTTTTGGAGTCGGGCGCGTCTCGATGTGTTGGTCTCACATCTGTGCCTCAGGTGTTTGCCCGTTTGCTCTCATTTCTACTTCAATGAATTCCTTTGAACTGCCTTCATCACCTCTTTGGAACGTGCTCGTATTCTGAGTCACTGACGGAAGCAGCTGCACACGATTAAAGGGAAGGCGGTACCGGAAACGCGTCGGTCACTTATGTGGGCGGAGTGTTGAGCCGTGGAACGAGCGTTAGAGAGGCGTTGCGGTACTTTTTTTTTTTGGCGACTATCAAGGGAGCGAGCAGATCGCGTACAAGTTTGCATTGCGTGGCGAATTGCTTGTGGTCACGTACAGATCTGCAGAGATTACTCTACCCGGCATCGCTTTTGGAATACCCAGTAATCTCATCTTGTACCTTGGCCCTCACTCCCCGTGTTTCGTATTCAAGCAAGTCAACGCACATGATCCCCGTGGTCCGAGTCTTTGACTCGTTCTCGAGATGTGGGTGGTCTCACTGAGATAGCCCACTCTTCATCTCCGGCGTCTTTTGCATATTTTGCTCGCCGTGAGTGATGCCGTTTCTCCACGGTCCCTTGGTCGAGCGAGAAACAGTGCATCGGGACTCACAAGCGCCGGCGTGCGCCGCAATCAGCTGGCTTCGTGGTGACCTGCGACATGAAACCTAGTCTGGAATGTACTTAGTTGCGAGTGCGGTACGTACAGGATGGGTATTACTAAATACTGTTTTGGCTAGAGTGTTACGGGTGCTTTGCTGTCGTCCCTGCAGCTTCGGCTCCCCTACCCCACATGTCATGAGGCATGCTACGGAGTTGCCACATGCTATAGTCTCGTGCTTGAACACTTTTTCGCGGTGACTTGACAGCTGTCATTTGTAAGGCTCAGGCCATGTTAACGGCCATTTCCTCGAAGCCAACTTACTCTAGCGTTATCATTGCCAAGACCCAATCTGTCGAATGTGCTTCTACTTTTTCGCCTGTCCTTCAATATACCTGTCTGCTACTCATAGCCATGTGTGGCCTCCCCCACGAACTACTCGGGATCCCGACTCTCAGATTCAGCCGATTCCTCCTGTCTTACTTCGTCCCCAATCATAGATCGATTCCCACACCGCGAAGTTTATTGTCATTTAGTTTCACGACTGTTCCACCGGGAATGGTGATAAAGATTTATTCTTGAGTTTAGTGGTGATAGGACGGCTTTGTAGTGGATGTTCCTTCCCATGTGACTGGACTACGCACTGGGCAGGTGGATCTCGCAAGATCATGTTGATAATAGGTGAAGTACTCCGGGAGGTGTTGCTGTTTTGGTTTATCATGACCGGTGTACGAACAAGGAGGCAGTCGGAGAGCCGCACTCCAGGCTGTGGGCAATGGCTGAGCAGTGACCGGCTCTAGGGCTAGTGGTTCGCTGACGTCCTCTGGCCTGGAGGTGACTTCTGTGTCACACATCGTGGGGATGGGTAGTGGGAGATTGTGGATGGATGCGTCCTAGTGTGAACGACGAGGATAGTCCAATAGAGAGGTCATTAGGTGAATGGATTTGTACCGCCCTTCCGGCGCGGTGCGCTGTTGGGATTGATCTGTAGCGGGGAAAGCTGTTTGCTTCCAAAGTGGACGAGCTTGGTCCTTTACGGGACCGCTGTGGGTGACGGTAATGAGGGTGGTGAAGGCGGAGAACCTTATGACCCACAGAGCCCAACAATTTTTTGCATATCCCATCTTTGTGACGGATTTTCATTTCTTCTGTTGTATTATCGAAGTTTGGTGTTAGTACTATCGATTAAAAGCCCCACTTATTTACGCACACAAAACGTCACTGACAACCGCTATAGCCGTTCACAGGTGGCAAGGTACTCTACTACTCATCACTAATCGATTTTGCGTCCTTGGCTACTTATGCTTCTCTCGGATGAACCGACAGGTATCGTGCACGGTTGATCTTCGACGCCAATATCACCTCGCTCCATACTTACTACTATTTACTAGGTAGCTTCTAGACTACATGTCTCAATACAGCAATATGTCAGTCAGCAACATCTTTGGTTAATTCCTATGAAACTTTCAGAGGGGTACACAAATTTAGAATCGCCGTCGGGGAAGTTCGTCGCGATGCCACTCTGGTCTGCATGTCCCACGAGGAAGGAGATCGCGTGGTTTTTATGTATACTGTAGGGATACGCACTTGGGTTCGACCTGATCTGAGTGTGACCAAATGAGCCTTAGGTTCGAAAGTTCGAAGGTGGGTGTGACGTGTGACACTTCGTGCATACTGGTGGCCGGGTCCAGTTCTAAGTTCGACCGCACTGTACCTGATCCTCAAGGTGCCAGTCATGGTCATCCTGGAGATGGTCGCCCTATGGAGCTTCATCTTTAAGTC